>CAAHFI010477132.1:0-14494 GCA_900893395.1 Euglena gracilis
TGGGTCAGCCCTTGACAACCGAGGAAATGAGGGAAATCATTCAAACAGAAAAAATGGAGGAAGCCGAATGTATGTGGCTACGGTTGGTGGACCAACCAACCACAGCCACACATACATTCGTGAGTCACCCACAACGGGGTGGTGCTACCACGGGGTCCGGGGACGCGGGTGGACGGTGCACACGAGCGGGGGATAGGAAGTCAGAACCACTTGGAGGAACAAAACCCCAGGGTTTGGTTGTTCAACCTCCACCTCCAAGGGAGAAAAAGGAAAACATGTTTCATTCTCAACTCGGGTTGACGAGTTTGGGAATGAGACAAGTCTTGTGGAGGAGGTCCAAGCAGCCAAGGGGGGAGCATTTTCCTTTGACACCCACTTCTATACCAGCTTTTCGCCAACAACGCCAACCCCTGAACCTGCTGCCGCGGCTACCACGAGGTACCTGGGGCAGACCGAGAATCACCTGTGTTGTCCTTCGGTGGTTTGAGTGGTGAGGGGGGGGAAGCCACTTCTACAACCGATTCCTCACCCATCCCCTGGTTCTGTGTGGGATTTATCGTGGAAGGAGGAATATTTAAAATGTCCCCGTTGGTCACCAATTTTTCAGGCTACCCAGGATTCAAAGGTGCCGTGGCCTGAAAATGTCAAGGTTTTTGGTGACAAAATGTTTTTCGAGGAGAGGCTTTGTGTGCCCAAATCTCTCCAAGAAAAACTCATTCGGGATCTACCACTCATACCAAGGGCATGTGGGATTCCCAAGGCTGTGGGAATGCATGTCCTTAGGTATGATTGGGCTGATTCCTCACTCGCTCGAGATTTTGCTAAAGGAGTCATGGGCCTTTGTGGGACTTGCCAAGCGTGCCGAAGGCCGGCGAGTCTTAAGGGTTTAGTGGAATCTACACCCATACCCCCAGCCTAATGTATTCGGTGGCCCTTGACATGTTAGCATGCCTCTCGTGGAGTGGGAAGGGAATTCTTACGACTCCATGCTTGTGTGTGTGGATCGTCACTCCGGTTGGATAGTGGCGATCCCCACCTAGCAAAAGGATTTACGGGAGCCAAGGCAGCCAAGCAAATGCTGTTGCATGCTTGGAGACCTTTTGGTGTCCCTTCCATTATTACTTCCGATCTAGGCTCACATTTTGTTGCCGGTTGGTGGCAGACAATGTGTGCCTTGATGGGAATTAGGCAAGCCTACTCCCAGGCCTACCATCACCAGGCGAATGGTAGGGCGGAGAGGGCTGGCCAACAAATAATGGAACGGCTTAAGAAAATTCAGGTTGAGGACAAGTTGAATTGGGTTGAAGCCCTCCCCCAAGCACTAGACCGTATCATGATACGCCGGGGGAGAGTGGCCTAAGCCATTTCAAAGCTTGTTCGGTCGACACCGTTCATTGGGTGGTTTACCTTATGAACCGTTAAGGGATTGTGAAGATGCCAGATCATTTTTCTCTCGGCAAAGAGAAATTGATTTGGTAGTGGCTGGCAAAATGAATAATTTGCATGCCAAGCAATGTGCTCGGGCCAACCGTGGTTTAGACGGTTGGGAGCCATTGGAGGTGGGGAATCTGGTGTGGTACCTGAGACCCCCGATAGTGGCACAAAATTGGATTCCCGTTGGTTGGGCCTTGCAAGGTTACCGCGAGGGAGGGAATTCACTCCTACCTAATTGAGGTTAAACCGGGCTATATTATGAAGGCCCATCGGAAGGCTTTGAAGGTGTATGTGGAGGACCCACATCTGATAAGCCTATCCCCCTATTTTTCCACCGGCGGACGGTACCTGAGGCGGAAGGTGCCCCAGATACCTGGTTAGTGGATAAAATCCTAAACCACAAGTTCGTTAAGGGAAAAATGTTTTTCTTAACGAAGTGGCAAGGGTTTTGAGGAGGCGAATTGGGAACCGGTGGAACATTTTTCCAGGAGTACAATAGCGACGTAATAGCGTATTGCCTGGGAAAAGGGTTGCCGTTAGATGTCTCTAAGGATTTAAAGGCAACGGCAACCTGAAAAAGGGGAAAGGGAGGTGAAAAAGGGCCTGGAGTGGTTGCCTGGGAGGGGAGGTCCACCATATGCCCCTTCACAGATGCAGGTGGACCCCATCATAGGGCTGAGGCCCTGGGAAAATGACGGGAGTTTCCTCGTCATTGGTTTCATTTTTTTTTCTCCCCTGAAGTTTTCATTCACCACCACACCCTGGTTTGGGTGAGGCTGGTGTGGGCAATCGAGGATATTTCATTGCCCCGTTGATTTTTTGCCATTTTCCATTGAACTCCCGTGAAAGGATTTCAAGGGTGAATGAAGGGTTCTCGTGGCTGGGGGAAACTAGCCGGGAATTTTATTTTTTGCACGGGTGGGTGATTTCCAATCAAAGGATCCCACCCTGGAACGGGAAGGGATATTGCCAACAACAACAAAGCAAAACAAACGTTGAAAGAGTGCATGATTGCCACCCGTTTTGTTTATGTTGTTGTGGGTGGATTCCGGTTTGGAAGTTTCACCAAAAATTCTTAAAGAGGACAAACCACCGGAAGCACAACCGAGGATTGTTCTTTTGACAACCTTCTCCAAGTATTGGAGGGGGGGGTTAATGACAATGTGGCTTTGAGGTTGCCCTGTCGGTTTGGCTGGGCTAAGCCACATTGCTAAATTTTCGGTGCATGGTTTGCCACCACACTAAGGGAAGGCAAAACCGGCACCCAAGGAATCGCCGAAGCCCATCGACTTGAACAACAACAAAAAATTGTCGAGTCAATGGCCTTTGGCGACCATCACCACTTGGGGGCATTATTGCCCGTCCACCATCATGGTGTTGAATTTATCCATTGGTGATGGTGTATTGTTGTATTATTGGGATTTTGGTTGTATTTTTGGTGTGGTCCCGTTTCGTGCCTACTCAGGTCCATCAACAAGGCTGAAGCAAGCTGATTTTTTGGTATTGATGGACGAGGAGGTGGAGTTGATGTGAGCATGCGGAGATGGTAACTTTGCCGTCTGCCGTTTGCAACTCGCTCTGACCACTACACCTGTTTTTCGCACCTGTTTTCAAGAAAGAGGAATCTGTGATTTTTCATTTCTCCCTTCTCACGGGTCGGTGACACTCGTGGGGGAGTCCCTTTCTCCAATCGGTTTGATTGGTTGTACAATCAACCCCCACCTTGGGCAAGTGGAGCCCGAAACCCCGGTCGGCTTTGATCGGGGGGGGGGGGCTATGTTATTTCTTCCAAAAAAAAAGTAATGAATTGTCTTCTTCAACCTCCCCGCCAGGGGGGGGGGCATGGCAAGCCCTCCCTTTGCCCGGGGGGGGGGCGGTTGCCCAAGGCTTTTCCCCTCGGGGGGGGGGGGCAAGGCAAGCCCTCCTTTGCCCGGGGGGGGGGGCGGTTGCCAAGGCTTTCCCCTCGGGGGGGGGCAAGTCAAGCCCACCTCTCGCGCGGGGGGGGGCAATCTTCTCCCCAAGTCTTTCCCCTCGGGGGGGGGCAAGTCAAGCCCACCTCTCGCCGGGGGGGGCAATCTTCTCCCCAAGTCCTTTCCCCTCGGGGGGGGGGGGCAAGTCAAGCCCACCTCTCGCCGGGGGGGGGGCAATCTTCTCCCAAGTCTTTCCCCTCGGGGGGGGGCAAGTCAAGCCCACCTCTCGCCGGGGGGGGGCAATCTTTTCCCCAAGTCCTTCCCCTCGGGGGGGGGCAAGTCAAAGCCCACCTCTCGCCGGGGGGGGCAATCTTCCCAAGTCCTTTCCCCTCGGGGGGGGCAAGTCAAGCCACCTCTCGCCGGGGGGGGGCAAGCTTTTCCCCAAGGCCTTCCCCTCGGGGGGGGGGCTGATTTTCATCTGTACCGAAAGGATTTTTGGTGATAATGAACACCTCCATTCCTTCACGGTTGGGAATACCGTGGGGGGGGCTTATTTTTATCCATTCAAGAAAGGATTTTTTTGAGTGGTGGGACCCCCATTTCCTTTCACGGTGGTGAGAATCGTGGGGGGGGCTCGGTGTGGTGGAACGGGATCTATGGGTTATAGATTCCTCCTCACGTTACGCCACCACCTATGCACGTTCCGAACAATGTTATCGCAATTGCGTTACAAAAATTCAAAGTGTCTTTCATTCCACCCCAAGGAAAGCGAGAAGGAGGGGGGGTGAAACCCCCGACTTTCGTCGCAAGGGGGAGTGACGACCTTTGAGGTCGACCGGCCGGCGGCGGAGTTTTCCCTTTAGAAGGCCTTTTGAGGGCGGTTTTGCTCTAATTTTAAGGCTTTCTAAACATTTCCATTAAAATTCCCTCTCCTAGGGCGCCCGTGGTTTGGTTGTGCAAGGAGAGAGATTGAGTGATGCTAGGTATTCCCAAATGGTGATTTTGGGTTATTTAGCACATTTTAAGCTTTTTATGCATTTTCCTTTGGTTTAAGGGAAAATGTTGGATTTGGTGAGAGCGCTTGCAAGCGCTTGAAACAGAATTTTAAGCAGATTGCGCCTGAGTTCCTGGAGTTTTTGCAGGGGTTTGCAAAAATCATAATGATGGAAATCAGCATAATTTATCAAAATCAAGGGGGAAACCTTGATTTTGACCTGGGTTGGTTTATTTTGATGCAATGGGCAAGTATTTGGGATTGAGAGCGCTTAGGAATCAGCGCACTCAATCCTAAATTTAACTCCCATCAAGGCATCAAAATCATTTTCTTTTCACAGGGTTTTCTCTTTACCTTTTGCACCATTGTATTTGTTGTGGCAATTACATCCAATTACAATCAAGTATGGAGTTGGAATTTTCAATTGCAAATGGGAAGATCAACAAAACAATCAATCATTTGAAGAAGGTGAGGTTTGTCTTCCCCCACCTCATCTGTGGGAAAGGGGCAGGGGGTGGGACTCTTCAACTCAGGCAACCACTGGCCAAATTTCACCCCAAAACCCCCTTTTGGCCCAGAAATTGTGAGAAATAACACCCAGGGGGGGGTTGTTGGCTCTCACTGGTTCAACTGAGCAGGAGGGGTTGAAACCCAAAGTCACCCCCTTGGAGATCCTAGTGGCACCCCCCTCAGGGGTCGGGGGGGTCCACTGGGAGTTTCTCCTTGAAATGATGGCCCAGTTTCGGCCACAGGGGGGTGCAGAATGGGAAAAAAATTCCGACACAAGTCGGCTCGAGGAGCCAAAAAACGATCCTACGCCGGAAACTGGCCCGGGGCGGGGGTTTCCGCTTCACCCCAGTGCTGCCGGGGACATGGCAGCACGGGTGTGAAACACTGATTACCTTCTGGGGGGGGGCCCTGTTGCATCCAATCTTGGGCCTCCCCCCCAAGGGCTGATGTGGTGGTCTTGAATGCCCCTACTGGCCTCCTGACTTTGAATCCTATCTTCGCCTCCAATGGCCTCCTGATTTTGATTGAAATGGCCTCCATTGGCCTTGAGATCTTGATGCCTCCCCTGGACCCCATTGGCCTTTGATTTTTTGAATACAATGACTTACATTGGCCTTCTGTCTATGAACGGGAGGCTGCTGGCTGCATTGATGGGTAGCTCCTGAGGGGTTTATGTTTGAGAGAGCTGTGAGCTAAGTTGGAATACCTTTCCACAGTGGCCGTTTTGCAGCATTTGCTTCTGGTTCCATAGCTTGCAGCTGGGCTCCATGCCCTTGATGAATGATGGCTGCCATAGCCTTTGTTTTAAATGGTCTCCATGCCCTTGATGCCGTCCATTCTCCCTTGGAATATTCCCCCTGGATGTGGGGTGGGGATGTGAAAATGGGGGGTAGTCTGCCAGACCTGTCTTCCCATTACTTTCCCTCTGCGGTGGGCTGCTTTCGTGTCTTTTTTCCTCGACTTTCTGGCCACCACTGTCCAGGGTCCATGGCCGTCGTTGAACTGTTGGAATTGAAGATTTTTTCTGGGAATTTGGGAGGTGCTGGGGTTGCGACGGCCACGGACTGGTGCTCTGCTCCTGCTCCGTCATCGTCTCCAGCGCCTGCTGGAACTCCATCTTCTCCAGGTTCTGATGCCTTCTCTGGGGTTCTTTTTTTTGCTCTGCTGGGCCGCTGGACACTAGGTATGTTGCATCTTTCATGGAAGTCAAAATTTTCTTCCTCCTTTTTGCTTTATCGTCTGAATTGCTCTTCCTCCTCTGTATTGATTGGTCGCTTGGTGAACGTTGTGAATTCGTTTGAGTGCAATTCTTTCTCCTTGAGGTCGAAGGGCAGAATTAGGAATCAGCCAACTCCGGCAACAAAAAGCAGTAAGAAGCACCCCCGCGCGCACGCACAAACACCAGAACAGAAACAGCCGGCAACGAAAGCAGGACCTCAGCATCTCGCAGTGCGGAGCCCGAATGGTCCGAGCCCGCAAGCCAGAAAGGGGACCCCTCCGGTTCGCCTTCACCCAGAAGTTGCCGGAGACATCAAGAACGCAACTCCGGCAACAAACACGCAGTAAGAAAGACTCCGCCAAAAAAAACAATCACAGACAAGCCCGCAAAAGAAAGCAGGACCTCACCCCTCTTGTGCTTTGCCCCCATTGTTCCGTTCCTCTGAGGTCATCCTTCTTGGGAGTTCCAGTTTAATTCTTTTTATATAGTTTCACTATTATTTTTTTTAATTATTAATTAAAATGCAGATCGGTTGGACTAAATATTATTTAACCTAAAAATTATATAATATACTATAATATACAATTTATACAATATTTAATAATAATAATATAATGAATAATGATCTTATAATATATGTATATCAATGCCTTTATTAGCATTTGGTCAGGTCGAGGTTTTCAATTTACTCGGACTCCCACGACACAGGAAGGGGAGGAAGGGACCAAGAGGGCGAAGCACAAGAAGATGGCGAGGTCCTGCTTTCCTTGCCGGCTGTTCTGTTCTGGTGTGTTTGTGTGTGCGCGGGGGGTTTCTGTGTTTTGGTTTGGCGGAGATGGCGCTGATGAGGCCTCCTCCGACACCTTGGCGAAGCTGAACCGTCGTGGCCCGCCCCCCCCCCTTGTCACTGGTTGCTTGGTGCCCCCCCCTCGACGGGGGAGGCTGTCTCTTTCCGGTGTGTTTCTGGGTGGGTGGTCGAAGCTGCTTGGTCGGGGCCCCCTTTCTGGTTGGAATGTTTTCCATTTTATGCTGATTTTTTGGGTGGGGGGGTTGGGCTCACATCATTTCTTGTGCTTCGCCCTCTTGCTCCCTTCCTCCCCCTTCCTGTGTCGTGGGAGTCCGAGACCATTCGGGCTCCGCACTGCGAGATGGTGAGGTACTGTGCACCCCCCTTTGGGCCATAATTTTTTGAATTTTTGAGACGACACCCAGTCTCAAATAATGAGCTTGGAAGACCCCAAAATTTTTACACTGACCCAATTGCTGTACTTCTTCCACTGGAAAAACCAGCATTTTTCCACGTAAAACCCAGCCCCTCTGGTGCTGTGGGGTTTCCAGTGGGTGGTGTCCACCCCCCGCTCTTGCAGAATTGCTTTTGGTAAGTGAATTCACTCTTTCTGAAGTCAAAGGTCTTTTACCATCCAAAGACCATAGCAAAACATTTTTGTGCCCAACCATGTGGGCTGTCCTTTCCGCAAACTCTTTGAATGAATGCCAGGGGCTTATGAGGGGTGTGTGTGGCAAGTTCAAAATTTTCCTCCTTCTTGGCAATTGCCACCCCTGCTTTTGCAATAAAATGAAATTTTTTTCCCACGAAACTGATTTTTCGCTGTGTCTGGCTAGGTCAACCCCCCTGTGGAGGGCCAAATGCCTCCAACAGACGATGAGTCTGTTTCTGAGCTCTTTCGAAGATAGGTCTGAGAGGGGATTTTATTTCCTGATGATGGGCTGATTTTGATGTCTTTTGATTTTTGTATTTGACAGCACTCGTATAGTTGAAAGTCTTTCTCTTGAGGTCGACAGGCAGAATCAGGAATCAGCCAACTCCGGCAACAAAAGCAGTAAGAAGCACCCGCACACACAAACACACCAGAACAGAGGCAGCCGGCAAGGAAAGCAGGACCTCACCATCTCGCAGTGCGGAGCCCGAATGGTCTAATTGACCTATTCTGCCATTACGTTGGATCTTCTGCTATTTTAAACACCGCCTGATGGCGGACATAGATTATTATTATTACACTATTATTGCATATGCACCATCTTCTGCAATTTTAGTTTTAGTATTATTTTCACGTAGTATTAAAAAAAACGTTATACATTAATATTGCTGAGTCATATGCTTTCAGCATTATATTATTGTTATACTTTTAATAAGGTAATTATAACTAAAAAGCTTGAAAGATGCGAAAAAAATGTTGTAATTGAGATCAATTCTAAAACGGTGCCCACCGACTGCAGGGGGGGGGGGATGCCACCCACCGGGACCCTTTGGCATTATTTGCTCAAACAAATTTAGGAGGGTACAAAAGGACACCATTAACCATTTCCTGGGCAGAAATCCCAGCTTGAAGCGTCATCCCCCCACCCCTGAAGCCACAGCTGATGAAGAGGCTGACGCTTTAATCCAATTCCTTCAATTGGGCAAAGCCCAAGCCATGATACATTCACCACAATGCTTTCTATCCAAAGTTGTTGGCAGGCTAAATTCATTCACTTTGCCCCATACAAAAAAAAATGGAACCAGAATATTAAAAAATATGGGGCATTCTGGGATCCCCTCCCAATCTGCTTGGAGCTGTCCAAAGCCCGCTTTCCCGCTGATATTTGTTCACTTGTACAAAGCTCATTTTTTTGCTTTGTGCTGGGCAAAGCCCGTTCACCAGAATCTGGCAGCCCAGCAGCAGAAACCCTAACGGCTCACAAAAACTGCGGATCGAATGGCAAGAACAAAAAGGAATCCTTGCGAAGTTCATGACTACACGGCATTCGCAGACGCAGATGCAGACGCAGGCAAGCTCCACCGCCGCTGATGAAACACGAGCGGGCAGTGTCGCCGAATTCGGGCTGCTCTGTGGAACCCACAGCCAATCGAGGGACCGAGAGGGAAATGCAATGGTTGTACACGGAACGAGGCAAAGCCAGGGCTGTCTGCCCCCACTCAGGGTTTCTTAAAAACCTCTGGAGGTGGGGTCCTGCAGGCCGGCTGGAAAAAAGTGCTGGCTGGACCCCCCCACCCGGGTGGAGGTCCAGGGGGAGGGCAGCTGGGAGCTGGACCCGACAGGCACCCCCCAAAAATGCCGAAAAAGCCGAATCCAGGTGGGTGCTGGGTTGACATTTTTCTTCCAGCCAAATTTAGAGGTGAAAACCCCAAAACAAAACAAAAATGCCATTTTCGGACACTCTCCAAAAATTCCAGTCAGCCTGGCTTTGCCAGGCAGGTCTGGACTTTATTTCTGCGGGAGGTCCACAGCCCGGCTGGGAGGTGCTGGCTGGAAAAAGGTGCTGGCTTGGACTCCAGGGGGGGCTCCAGCTTAAGAAATGCACCCACCTCCCACAGCAGGGATTTTCTTGAAGACCCCGAGGGGAGTCCGCGGTTGGCTGGAAAAGGTGCTTGGCTGGACCCCCCCCCCCGGGGTTGGGGGTCCAAGGGGGGTCCAGCTGGCTGGGAGCTGGACACGGCGGGTACCCGAAAAACGTCCCAAAAAGCCCAAATCCAGCTGGGTTGGTATTTAACACAAAAAAAAAGGCCCAAAAATGCAATTTTTTGACATTTTTTGCCCCATTTTTCAAAAACTTTCGGCGCTCCGCACCGAAAATTTCTTTGTCCAGCCCGGCTTTGCTGGGCTGGCCCGAACTTTATTTCAGCGGGTCCCTGGGGGGGATCCACAGCCCAGCTGAGAGGTGCTGGCTGGAAAAAAGGTGCTGGCTTGCTGGACCCCCCCGGGTAGGGTCCCTCCAGCTTTAAAAAAAACCCCTGGCCCATAGGAGGTGTGGGCACCTGTCACTCAATACCCTGACCTCTTCGAAAATAATGCCTGCCTGCAAACAGCCCTCGGTTTGGGGGGGGGGTCAGCACGTGTCGGGCAACGGCGGAATCAAGGGGGGCGAGGGGCGAGAGGCCAAGCCCCTTTACCCTTCTTGGGGCACAGCCGGGGTCGTCGGTCGGGAAACACTCTTTCATCCGCGCCTGGAGGAACCCGTACAGCTCGGGGTCAAGGACCTATGGTTGACCCCCCGATTTTGTGCCATTTTCGGCCATTTTTCGGCCATTTTTTTCCCTGTAGGTGGGGGGTAAAATTGCCTAAAAATCCTTTGATACCAACAATGCATTTGTTCATTCATGCAACGCGAAATAGTTGTGAGCAATAAATCAAGTCAACGCATCCAAGGAGGTCCGTTTCGAATAAAGTGCTCAGGGATAAAGACGTGAAGAGTTTTTGGTTGCAATATGCAAGTGCAAGGTTTTGGGAATAAATTCTTGTTATTCCAAACATTGGATCAACTCCAACCGGAATCCACAAAAGAAACTGGGGGGGGTTCTGTTTTGAAAGGTTTCAAAAAGAATAAAATAATGTTGTGGGAAGTCGAATTCAATCAGAATGAAGAGAACATTGCCGAAAGATGCACCAAGAATTTTTGTTTGAAAACTCTCACAAATAATTGAAATTGTGAAAAATCCAAATGGCACAAATCCATGACTTTCAAAGAAGCCTTGATGTAAAGTTTCATCCGTCACATTTGAGAATGATCATCTGTCTGGATGTGGAGAAGCTGGGAGAAAGTGCGCTCAAGCTTGAGGGCAGAACAAAAGCAAGCAAACATGTGATCAGCCCATAATGTTGAAATATTCACATCAATGTGCTAACCCAATTGTCCAATGTCTGCATCTTGTCCAGCATCTGCATCTTGTCCAGCATCTACATCTTGTCCAGTATCTGCATCCATTGCATCAGCAACACTGCATCTGCATCTTGCCCAGTGTCTGCATCTTGCAGGGGGGGGAATAATTGAATATCGGAGGCCTTCGGAAAAATTGCGGAAAAATTGCGGAAAAATTGCGGAAATTGCGGAAAAATTGCGGAAAAATTGATATCGGGTATAACATTTCTGTCTGAGGGGACTTAGAAAATTTTTCAATTGTGAGGTTCAGAACACCGCAATACCCACGTCGATGCAGGCGAGCACAAATCAACACGCTTGATGTTCTTTGCACAGGTGGACGCACCCAATTCTGTAACCAGTGGTGCACCTGTGAGAAAATTGGTAACTGGGGGGAAAAAACAACAAAACACAATAGCACACCTGTTGATCCATTTGAAGAATGGCTTGAACTCATTGCATCTTCCATCTTCGGGTGGTGGGAAAAAATTCTGCGGAAAAAAAATGGGAAAAAATTGCGGAAAAATTGCGGAAATTGCGGAAAAATTGCGGAAAATTGCGGAAAATTGCGGAAATTGCGGAAAATTGCGGAAATTGCGGAAAAATTGCGGATATCAATTTCCCCCCCCTGATCTTGTCAGCATCTGCATTCATTGCACAAAACAACATCTACATCTTGTCCAGTGTCTGCATCTTGTCCAGTGTTCGAATGTTGTCCAGCATCTGCATCTTGTACAGCATCTGCACCTTGTCCAGTGTCTACAAGCTGCCCAGTGTCTGCATCATGTTCAGCGCATCCATTGCATCTTGTCCAGTTTCTGCAACCACTGCATCTATTGGCTCCCAACCTAGCAAATGACCACAGAACCCAAAAAAAAAAATGACCACAAAAAGTCCAAATTGACTGCTAAAAGCCCCAGAAGCAACCAAAATGACCTAAAATGGCTTCAAATAACCCGAACTTGCCCAAAAACGCCAACAATGTCCACAAAAAAATGTGAAAAATAACCCAAAATGGCGCAAAATGGCCAAAAATGCCATAAAATGTACCCACCCAGTGTTGACCCAAATTAGCCCGATATTTTCCAAATCAGGGCAAAATAATACCAAAATTAGCAAAAAATTGATCCAAAATGGCCAAGGTAGGTGTAATTCTGGAGATTTGTGGAGAAATTATCCCAAAAATGGGTTTAATTCTTCAAAAGCGTACAAAAAAATGCCAGCATCGCCCTTCTCACCAAAATTTTTCTGAACTGTCATCAAAACCTTTAGCTCTGGCCCAAATAACCCTTTCGGAGGTGTTTCTTTGAGCAGCATGCGTTGCAGGGCCAGGTATAATGGCAGGAGATGAGAGGCTGCACAGAGACAAGAATCAGTCGCACTGGAAATTGCCCCTCACGGAAAAAGAAACTGCTGGGCAAAAAAAACCCAAAAAAATTGCAACAAATTTTTCTCATTTTCGTCCATTTTCAGCCATTTTCGGCCATTGTACTATAGGTGCTTGCTCGGGGTTCCTCGCCATCCGGTCCCGGTACACAGAGCCCGGTTTGGGGACTTCGAGGACCTGCAGATGGCACAAAACAAGAGTGAATGGATGGATGATTGATCTGAGGCGACCGGATTTGCACTTAAGGTTTTTTTCTTTGAATGGGCGGATTTGCGCAAATTTGCAATTTTTGCGAAAAAATCTGGAACCCTGTACCCTGACACACGGAAAAAAGTTTATGAATTGTTGCAACCCTGTGTTGAAGGGATGTAACTCCCAGTGGTTTGGTACGCATGTTACCAACCGGGTGACGCGAAGAGGGCGGAGGGTGAGACTGGTGCTCTTGTACGTCACACAGGTGAGAACGCGCACCCGCTGTTATCACTATTGGTATTTGTGCTGATGTGCTGACTGAACTGGTTTGGTTCTGCAGCTGCCCGTAAAGATACCCGGAGCCGTATTGCATCATACTACAGACTACGTCAGCCAGCCGTCACGCAACTGATGTGTGTTTGTGCGCGCATTGGCGCGCACAAACACATTTTCGTTTGCGCACACATAAACAGAAAACGTTGAAATTAAAATGACATGTTTGTGTGCGCAAATGCGCCCACAAACAAATTTTGTTTGTGCGCGCAAATGCGCGCACCAACCGCTTAGGGAACCGCTTAGGAACCTGGTATGTGGATGGGCGGCAACAAACAACATGTCCATGTTGACGCACACTGATGAAGACCATGATCTTAAGAGGTCTTGAACGTGATGGGCGCATTGGTGCGCGCATTTGGGTGCGCGCAATTACCCATAAACACATTTGTCCTTCAAGGGTTGGGCTTCTTCTGCTGGGTTCTTTGCAACAAAAATGGTTGTGGCGGATCCCAGGTGCACTTGGGTGGGAGACACCCATCCCATTCATTCCCTGTGCACCCCATTTCTTCCCCCCTGCGCATCCCTTGCAAAACACTCTGCATTCACCTTCCTTACCCTGCGTCGTTCCTGCCAGCTTGGTCACACCACACCCACACACCCTGGCACTTCCTCCCCGCGCTGTAACAAACAACCCAAAAAATGCACACCAACACGCCACAAGAGAAGCAGTCCGGCAAACACCCAGATGCACACTGCCGGCAGCTCAGGCTCACCCGGGGAAAACAGCAAAAAGGAGCAAAAAGAGAAGTAAAAGTCCCGTTCCTGTTCCGATTTTTTGCTTTTTTAACTCCCGGGGGGGGGGAGGTTCACGGGGGTTCGATGTGCGGAGCTCATCTCCAGACCTCCCAAGACACCATTTTTTGCCAAAATCCCAGGGTTCACACGAATAAAAAAAAAAATTTTTGCTAATTTTTTTGCACTCTCTTGTCGTCGTGTTTTCAAATCCCCTGGAACCACCCAGCCGGAATAAAAAATTTCGGAAATTTGCGTAAATGTGTAAACCGACAAAAAAAACTTAAGGGAAAATCCAGTCACTTAAATTGATGGATGGGAGGGAATGGATGGAGAGGCCCGCCTTCCCTGCAGAATTCCAAGGGGCTTCTCTCCCAGAGAAAGGCACCGCTTTCTTCACAAGGAGGGGTCTTCAGCTGCGGCTTTTATATGGATCGAACAACAACAGCAAAGACACCAGAAATGGTCTATTTTTGGGCTGAATCCACAAAATGAATCCTATAGATTCAGTTCCTCACCTACCCAGCGGCGACATCACCCCCCCCGAGCCCTTTTTTCCAAGACAATTTATTTTGTACCTTCCTGTCGAAAATGGGTGACTTTAAATTAGCATGTAATGTTTCAGCCGAATCGCCAGGCTGAATTTCGGTCACTCGGACCGGAATTCCCGTGGGTGGCGTGGTTCGGGGCGCCCACACCGGGGGGATCCGCCCCCCCCCACCTGCCTGATATCGACGGTCGACGCCCCAATCTGGGAACATTTTTGTGTGGGGGCCCAAAAGTTTTGACACGAAAAATCTGAATAATAGCCCCGCCGATTTTAAACAATTGTCTGAGTAATAGCCCCATGGGGCTTTTACTATTATTACCCATGGGGCTGTTATTCATGGATTTCCCCACCCCCGAACGCCCCCGGATTGTGCTAATGAATCGATGACCCCAAGTCAAGCTGTAAATCTGAAGCTAAAAGCCCGGTTGCAGATCGGACTTAAGGTGGGCAGATACAAACGACCTGCAGGCAGATCAAGAGAGCATAATCAGGCAGATACGGAGAAAAAATCAATTTGTGTCTGGGTGGGCTGGCATCTCCCCGGCACCTGCCCCCCCCCCCGGAAGCAACG
>CAAHFI010477330.1:0-24642 GCA_900893395.1 Euglena gracilis
CCGACGGGCTCCGGGTCCCGCTGGGCGTCCCCGTCCCGCTGAGAGCAGGCTGCCCGCCGCGTCCCGCTGGCCGTCACGCTGCGGCTGGCCGTCCGAGTGGCGCTGCGGGCTGGGCTGGGCGTCCCGCTGAGGCTGGCGGAGGCCGACCCCGTGCGCCCACACTGGCGCTGCCGGACGCACTGCGTGTCGGCGTCGGCGTGCGCTCGCGCTGCCCGAGGCCGTCCCCGTCCGCGCCCGGCGTCGGGGACACCGACGCCGTCAGGCTCGCCGAGGGCGTCCCGCTGGCCGTCGCCCGCTCCGGCTGGCCGTGGGCGTCGCGCTCTGACCCCGCTCCGGCTCGGCGTCCGCTCAGGCTGGGGCTGCACGTCCCACTCGCCGAGGCACCGCCGCTCCCTCCCACGACAGAGAGAGCGTGCCCGATGGCCAGCCCGGAGCCCCCCGTCCCTCCCACACCCTGCCCCCGCCGCCCCTCCGCTGCTGTGCCCCTGTGGGACCTTCCTCCAACTTGGCGGGCAGTGCTCACCCACAAAACGTGCCCCGGGGTCTTGAAAGCGGCAACGGATAAAACCAAAGCGAGGAGTGCCCTTCCGTGAGCCCTCTCGGCTGGAGGGGAGGCTGCCAAACAGGGCTGGGAGGAAAGTCCCGTTCTCTCACACACTCACCCACGCGCTAAAGGTAAAAAAAGGAATGCGGTGCTTTCTGGCAACTCTCACCGGTACAGTTCTCGGCGTGGCAGATGGCAGAACGTGCAAACGGCAATCACAACGGTGTGGCAGCTTCTTCTTCACGAGAAACTGCGGGGGGTGCTTTTCTTCCACCAGCCACTTGCTACTGACGCTCCACCCCAACAGGAACCCCAAAACAACATGCACCGCGGCAACCAGGGGGGTCAAATAACAGGAAAATGAACAGACAACACACAGTGGTCGCTCGTCTTGGGTCAGAGCGCAACAGGGACCGTTTCGGGTAAAAAGGCAATCGAAAGCATCACCACCATTTCGGAACTTGGAAGGGGGGGAAATAGGCAGTGCATGTCTCCCCTCCCCCACCTGGCAGGGTGGAGCCGGCTGCTCGGGTTGGGCTGGCAGAGCCGCTGCTGCTGCGTGTCCGCGTGGGCTCCGGCGTGGGGCTCGCGCTGGGCGTGGCGCTGGCCGACGGCGACCGGCTGCCGCTCCCACTCGGCGTCCGCGGACAGCGAGGGACGGGCTGCCGCCGCCCGAAAGACTGCCGCTGGCCGACGGGCTCTCCCGCTGGGCGTCCCGTCCGCTGACAGTCAGGCTGCCGCCGGCGTCCCGCTGGCGCTCACGCTGCGGCTGGCGTCCGAGTGCGCTGCGGGCTGGGGCTGGGCGTCCCGCTGAGGCTGGCGGAGGCCGACCCCGCCGCCCACACTGGCTGCTGCCGGACGCACTGGCGCGCGTGCGGTCGGCGCGCTCGCGCTGCCCGAGGCCGTCCCCGTCCGCCCGGCGTCGGGGACACCGACGCCGTCAGGCTCGCCGAGGCGTCCCGCTGGCCGTCCCGCTCCGGCGGCCGTGGCGTCGCGCTCCTGACCCGCTCCGGCTCGGCGTCCGCTCAGGCTGGGGCTGCACGTCCCACTCGCCGAGGCACCGCCGCTCCCGCTCCACGACAGAGAGAGCGTGCCCGATGGGCCCAGCCGCTCCCTCCCTCCCACCCCCGCCCCGCCGCCCCGCTGCTGTGCCCCTGTGGGACCTTCCTCCAACTTGGCGGGCAGTGCTCACCACAAAAACGGCCCGGGGTCTTGAAAAGCGGCAACGGATAAAACAAACCGAGGAGTGCCCTTCCGTGAGCCCCTCTCGGCTGGAGGGAGGCTGCCCAAACAGGGCTGGGAGGAAAGTCCCTGTTCTCTCACACCACATTCCTACCCAAAGCTAAAAAAAGGAATGCGGTGCTTTCTTGCAAACTTCTCACCGGTACAGTTTCTCGGCGTGCAGATGGCAAGAACGTGCAAAACGGCAATCACAAGGTGTGGTAGCTTCCTTCTCACGAGAAACTGCGGGGGCTTTCTTCCACCACCACTTGGCTACTGAACCCTCCACCCCAACCAGGGAACCCCAAAACAACATGCACCGCGGCAACCAGGGGGTCAAATAACAGGAAAATGAACAGACAACACACAGTGGTCGCTCGTCTTGGGTCAGAGCGGCAGAGGGACCGTTTCGGGTAAAAAGGCAATCGAAAGCACACACCCACCATTTCGGAACTTGGAAGGGGGGGAAATGGCAGTGCATGTCTCCCCTCCCCACCTGCAGGGTGGAGCCGTGCTCGGGTTGGCTGGCAGAGCCGCTGCTGCTGCGTGTCCGCGTGGGCTCCGGCGTGGGGCTCGCGCTGGGCGTGGCGCTGGCCGACGGCGACCGGCTGCCGCTCCACTCGGCGTCCGCGGACAGCGAGGCGACGGGCTGCCGCCGCCCGAAAGACTGCCGCTGGCCGACGGGCTCCGGGTCCCGCTGGCGTCCCCGTCCCGCTGAGAGTCAGGCTGCCCGCCGGCGTCCCGCTGGCGCTCACGCTGCGGCTGGCCGTCCGAGTGCGCTGCGGGCTGGGCTGGGCGTCCCGCTGAGGCTGGCGAGGCCGACCCCGTGCCCCACACTGGCGCTGCCGGACCACTGCGCGTCGGCGTCGGCGTGCCGCTCGCGCTGCCCGAGGCCGTCCCGTCCGCCCCGGCGTCGGGGACACCGACGCCGTCAGGCTCGCCGAGGGCGTCCGCTGGCCGTCCCGCTCCGGCTGGCCGTGGGCGTCGCGCTCCTGACCCCGCTCCGGCTCGGCGTCCGGCTCAGGCTGGGGCTGCACGTCCCACTCGCCGAGGCACCGCCGCTCCCGCTCCACGACAGAGAGAGCGTGCCCGATGGGCCAGCCGGCTCCCCGTCCCTCCACCCCTGCCCCTGCCGCCCCTCCGCTGCTGTGCCCCTGTGGACCTTCCTCCAACTTGGCGGGCAGTGCTCACCACAAAACGTGCCCGGGGTCTTGAAAAGCGGCAACGGATAAAACAAACCGAGGAGCCTTCCCGTGAGCCCCCTCCGGCTGGAGGGAGGCTGCCCAAACAGGGCTGGGAGGAAAGTCCGTTCTCTCACACCAACATTCCTACCCAAAGTAAAAAAAGGAATGCGGTGCTTTCTGCGAACTTCTCACCGGTACAGTTTCTCGGCGTGGCAGATGGCAAGAACGTGCAAAACGGCAATCACAACCGGTGCAGGCTTCTTTCACGAGAAACTGCGGGGGGGGCTTTCTTCCACCAGCCACTTGGCTACTGAACCCCTCCACCCCAACCAGGGAACCCCAAAACAACATGCACCGCGGCAACCAGGGGGGTCAAATAACAGGAAAATGAACAGACAACACACAGTGGTCGCTCGTCTTGGGTCAGAGCGGCAGCAGGACCGTTTCGGGTAAAAAGGCAATCGAAAGCATCACACCACCATTTCGGAACTTGGAAGGGGGGGGAAATAGGCAGTGCATGTCTCCCCTCCCACCTGGCAGGGTGGAGCCGGCTGCTCGGGTTGGCTGGCAGAGCCGCTGCTGCTGCGTGTCCGCGTGGGCTCCGGCGTGGGCTCGCGCTGGGTGCGCTGGCCGACGGCGACCGCTGCCGCTCCCACCGGCGTCGCGGACAGCGAGGCGACGGGCTGCCGCCGCCGAAGACTGCCGCTGGCCGACGGGCTCCGGGTCCGCTGGCGTCCCCGTCCCGCTGAGAGTCAGGCTGCCCGCCGGCGTCCCGCTGGCGCTCACGCTGCGGCTGGCCGTCCGAGTGCGCTGCGGGCTGGGGCTGGGCGTCCCGCTGAGGCTGGGGAGGCCGACCCCGTGCCGCCCACACTGGCGCTGCCGGACGCACTGCGCGTCGTCGGCGTGCCGCTCGCGCTGCCCGAGGCCGTCCCCGTCCGCCCCGGCGCGGGGACACCGACGCCGTCAGGCTCGCCGAGGGCGTCCCGCTGGCCGTCCCGCTCCGGCTGGCCGTGGGCGTCGCGCTCCTGACCCCGCTCCGGCTCGGCGTCCGGCTCAGGCTGGGGCTGCACGTCCCACTCGCCGAGGCACCGCCGCTCCGCTCCACGACAGAGAGAGCGTGCCCGATGGGCCCGCCGGCTCCCCGTCCCTCCCACCCCTGCCCTGCCGCCCCCGCTGCTGTGCCCCTGTGGGACCTTCCTCCACTTGGCGGGGCATGCTCACCACAAAACGTGCCCGGGTCTTGAAAAGCGGCAACGGATAAAACAAACCGAGGAGTGCCCTTCCGTGAGCCCCCTCGGGCTGGAGGGGAGGCTGCCCAAACAGGGCTGGGAGGAAAGTCCCGTCTCTCACACCACATTCCTACCCAAAGGCTAAAAAAAGGAATGCGGTGCTTCTGCAACTTCTCACCGGTACAGTTTCTCGGCGTGGCAGATGGCAAGAACGTGCAAAACGGCAATCACAACCGGTGTGGCAGGCTTCCTTACGAGAAACGCGGGGGGTGCTTTCTTCCACCAGCCACTTGGCTACTGAACCCTCCACCCAACCAGGGAACCCCAAAACAACATGCACCGCGGCAACCAGGGGGTCAAATAACAGGAAAATGAACAGACAACACAGTGGTCGCTCGTCTTGGTCAGAGCGGCAGAAGGGACCGTTTCGGGTAAAAAGGCAATCGAAAGCATCAACCCACCATTTCGGAACTTGGAAGGGGGGGAAATAGGCAGTGCATGTCTCCCCTCCCACCTGGCAGGGTGGAGCCGGCTGCTCGGGGTTGGGCTGGCAGAGCCGCTGCTGCTGCGTGTCCGTGGGCTCCGGCGTGGGGCTCGCGCTGGGCGTGGCGCTGGCCGACGGCGACCGGCTGCCGCTCCCACTCGGCGTCGCGGACAGCGAGGGCGACGGGCTGCCGCCGCCGAAAGACTGCCGCTGGCCGACGGGCTCCGGGTCCCGCTGGGCGTCCCCGTCCCGCTGAGAGTCAGGCTGCCCGCCGGCGTCCCGCTGGCGCTCACGCTGCGGCTGGCCGTCCGAGTGCGCTGCGGGCTGGGGCTGGGCGTCCGCTGAGGCTGGCGGAGGCCGACCCCGTGCCGCCCACACTGGCGCTGCCGGACGCACTGCGCGTCGGCGTCGGCGTGCCGCTCGCGCTGCCGAGGCCGTCCCCGTCCGCCCCGGCGTCGGGGACACCGACGCCGTCAGGCTCGCCGAGGGCGTCCCGCTGGCCGTCCCGCTCCGGCTGGCCGTGGGCGTCGCGCTCCTGACCGCTCCGGCTCGGCGTCCGGCTCAGGCTGGGGCTGCACGTCCCACTCGCCGAGGCACCGCCGCTCCCGCTCCACGACAGAGAGAGCGTGCCCGATGGCCCAGCCGGCTCCCCGTCCCTCCCCACCCTGCCCCCTGCCGCCCCTCCGCTGCTGTGCCCCTGTGGGACCTTCCTCCAACTTGGCGGGGCAGTGCTCACCAAAAACGTGCCCCGGGGTCTTGAAAAGCGGCAACGGATAAAACAAACCGAGGAGTGCCCTTCCCGTGAGCCCCTCTCGGGCTGGAGGGGAGGCTGCCCAAACAGGGCTGGGAGGAAATCCCGTTCTCTCACACCACATTCCTACCAAAGGCTAAAAAAAGAATGCGGTGCTTTCTGCGAACTTCTCACCGGTAGTTTCTCGGCGTGGCAGATGGCAAGAACGTGCAAAACGGCAATCACAACCGGTGTGGCAGGCTTCTTTCACGAGAAACTGCGGGGGTGCTTTTCTTCCACCAGCCACTTGGCTACTGAACGCCTCCACCCCAACCAGGGAACCCCAAAACAACATGCACCGCGGCAACCAGGGGGTCAAATAACAGGAAATGAACAGACAACACACAGTGGTCGCTCGTCTTGGGTCAGAGCGGCAACAGGGACCGTTTCGGGTAAAAAGGGCAATCGAAAGCATCACACCAACCATTTCGGAACTTGGAAGGGGGGGGAAATAGGCAGTGCATGTCTCCCCTCCCCACCTGGCAGGGTGGAGCCGGCTGCTCGGGTTGGGCTGGCAGAGCCGCTGCTGCTGCGTGTCCGCGTGGGCTCCGGCGTGGCTCGCGCTGGGCGTGGCGCTGGCCGACGGCGACCGGCTGCCGCTCCCTCGGCGTCGCGGACAGCGAGGGCGACGGGCTGCCGCCGCCCGAAAGACTGCCGCTGGCCGACGGGCTCCGGGTCCCGCTGGGCGTCCCCGTCCCGCTGAGAGTCAGGCTGCCCGCCGGCGTCCCGCTGGCGCTCACGCTGCGGCTGGCCGTCCGAGTGCGCTGCGGGCTGGGGCTGGGCGTCCCGCTGAGGCTGGCGGAGGCCGACCCCGTGCCGCCCACACTGGCGCTGCCGGACGCACTGCGCGTCGGCGTCGGCGTGCCGCTCGCGCTGCCCGAGGCCGTCCCCGTCCGCCCCGGCGTCGGGGACACCGACGCCGTCAGGCTCGCCGAGGGCGTCCCGCTGGCCGTCCCGCTCCGGCTGGCCGTGGGCGTCGCGCTCCTGACCCGCTCCGGCTCGGCGTCCGGCTCAGGCTGGGGCTCACGTCCCACTCGCCGAGGCACCGCCGCTCCCGCTCCACGACAGAGAGAGCGTGCCGATGGGCCCAGCCGGCTCCCCGTCCCTCCCACCCCTGCCCCCTGCCGCCCCCTCCGCTGCTGTGCCCCTGTGGGACCTTCCTCCAACTTGGCGGGGCAGTGCTCACCACAAAACGTGCCCCGGGTCTTGAAAAGCGGCAACGGATAAAACAAACCGAGGAGTTCCGCTTCCCGTGAGCCCCCTCTCGGGCTGGAGGGGAGGCTGCCCAAACAGGGCTGGGAGGAAAGTCCCGTTCTCTCCACACCACATTACCCAAAGGCTAAAAAAAGGAATGCGTGCTTTCTGCAACTTCTCACCGGTACAGTTTCTCGGCGTGGCAGATGGCAAGAACGTGCAAAACGGCAATCACAACCGGTGGGCAGGCTTCTTCTCACGAGAAACTGCGGGGGGGGTGCTTTTCTTCCACCAGCCACTTGGCTACTGAACCCCCACCCCAACCAGGGAACCCAAAACAACATGCACCGCGGCAACCAGGGGGCAAATAACAGGAAAATGAACAGACAACACACAGTGGTCGCTCGTCTTGGGTCAGAGCGGCAACAGGGACCGTTTCGGGTAAAAAGGCAATCGAAAGCATCACACCACCATTTCGGAACTTGGAAGGGGGGGAAATAGGCAGTGCATGTCTCCCCTCCCCACCTGGCAGGGTGGAGCCGGCTGCTCGGGGTTGGGCTGGCAGAGCCGCTGCTGCTGCGTGTCCGCGTGGGCTCCGGCGTGGGCTCGCGCTGGGCGTGGCGCTGGCCGACGGCGACCGGCTGCCGCTCCCACTCGGCGTCGCGGACAGCGAGGGCGACGGGCTGCCGCCGCCCGAAAGACTGCCGCTGGCCGACGGGCTCCGGGTCCCGCTGGGCCCCGTCCCGCTGAGAGTCAGGCTGCCCGCCGGCGTCCCGCTGGCGCTCACGCTGCGGCTGGCCGTCCGAGTGCGCTGCGGGCTGGGGCTGGGCGTCCCGCTGAGGCTGGCGGAGGCCGACCCCGTGCCGCCCACACTGGCGCTGCCGGACGCACTGCGCGTCGGCGTCGGCGTGCCGCTCGCGCTGCCCGAGGCCGTCCCCGTCCGCCCCGGCGTCGGGACACCGACGCCGTCAGGCTCGCCGAGGGCGTCCCGCTGGCCGTCCCGCTCCGGCTGGCCGTGGGCGTCGCGCTCCTGACCCCGCTCCGGCTCGGCGTCCGGCTCAGGCTGGGGCTGCACGTCCCACTCGCCGAGGCACCGCCGCTCCCGCTCCACGACAGAGAGAGCGTGCCCGATGGGCCCAGCCGGCTCCCCGTCCCTCCCACCCCCTGCCCCCTGCCGCCCCTCCGCTGCTGTGCCCCTGTGGGACCTTCCTCCAACTTGGCGGGGCAGTGCTCACCACAAAACGTGC
Source organism: Euglena gracilis (assembly GCA_900893395.1). Lineage (NCBI taxonomy): Eukaryota > Euglenozoa > Euglenophyceae > Euglenales > Euglenaceae > Euglena > Euglena gracilis. Next base: position 7,894 of record CAAHFI010477330.1, read on the forward strand.
CCCGGGGTCTTGAAAAGCGGCAACGGATAAAACAAACCGAGGAGTGCCCTTCCCGTGAGCCCCCTCTCGGGCTGGAGGGAGGCTGCCCAAACAGGGCTGGGAGGAAAGTCCCGTTCTCTCACACCACATTCCTACCCAAAGGCTAAAAAAAGGAATGCGGTGCTTTCTGCGAACTTCTCACCGGTACAGTTTCTCGGCGTGGCAGATGGCAAGAACGTGCAAAACGGCAATCACAACCGGTGTGCAGCTTCTTTCTCGAGAAACTGCGGGGGTGCTTTTCTTCCACCAGCCACTTGGCTACTGAACGCCTCCACCCCAACCAGGGAACCCCAAAACAACATGCACCGCGGCAACCAGGGGGGTCAAATAACAGGAAAATGAACAGACAACACACAGTGGTCGCTCGTCTTGGGTCAGAGCGGCAACAGGGACCGTTTCGGGTAAAAAGGCAATTGAAAGCATCACACCAACCATTTCGGAACTTGGAAGGGGGGGAAATAGGCAGTGCATGTCTCCCCTCCCCACCTGGCAGGGTGGAGCCGGCTGCTCGGGGTTGGGCTGGCAGAGCCGCTGCTGCTGCGTGTCCGCGTGGGCTCCGGCGTGGGGCTCGCGCTGGGCGTGGCGCTGGCCGACGGCGACCGGCTGCCGCTCCCACTCGGCGTCGCGGACAGCGAGGGCGACGGGCTGCCGCCGCCCGAAAGACTGCCGCTGGCCGACGGGCTCCGGGTCCCGCTGGGCGTCCCCGTCCCGCTGAGAGTCAGGCTGCCCGCCGGCGTCCCGCTGGCGCTCACGCTGCGGCTGGCCGTCCGAGTGCGCTGCGGGCTGGGGCTGGGCGTCCCGCTGAGGCTGGCGGAGGCCGACCCCGTGCCGCCCACACTGGCGCTGCCGGACGCACTGCGCGTCGGCGTCGGCGTGCCGCTCGCGCTGCCCGAGGCCGTCCCCGTCCGCCCCGGCGTCGGGGACACCGACGCCGTCAGGCTCGCCGAGGGCGTCCCGCTGGCCGTCCCGCTCCGGCTGGCCGTGGGCGTCGCGCTCCTGACCCCGCTCCGGCTCGGCGTCCGGCTCAGGCTGGGGCTGCACGTCCCACTCGCCGAGGCACCGCCGCTCCCGCTCCACGACAGAGAGAGCGTGCCCGATGGGCCCAGCCGGCTCCCCGTCCCTCCCACCCCCTGCCTGCCGCCCCCTCCGCTGCTGTGCCCCTGTGGGACCTTCCTCCAACTTGGCGGGGCAGTGCTCACCACAAAACGTGCCCCGGGGTCTTGAAAAGCGCAACGGATAAAACAAACCGAGGAGTGCCCTTCCGTGAGCCCCCTCTCGGGCTGGAGGGGAGGCTGCCCAAACAGGGCTGGGAGGAAAGTCCCGTTCTCTCACACCACATTCCTACCCAAAGGCTAAAAAAGGAATGCGGTGCTTTCTGCGAACTTCTCACCGGTACAGTTTCTCGGCGTGGCAGATGGCAAGAACGTGCAAAACGGCAATCACAACCGGTGTGGCAGGCTACTTTCTACGAGAAACTGCGGGGGTGCTTTTCTTCCACCAGCCACTTGGCTACTGAACGCCTCCACCCCAACCAGGGAACCCCAAAACAACATGCACCGCGGCAACCAGGGGGGTCAAATAACAGGAAAATGAACAGACAACACACAGTGGTCGCTCGTCTTGGGTCAGAGCGGCAACAGGGACCGTTTCGGGTAAAAGGCAATCGAAAGCATCACACCAACCATTTCGGAACTTGGAAGGGGGGGAAATAGGCAGTGCATGTCTCCCCTCCCCACCTGGCAGGGTGGAGCCGGCTGCTCGGGGTTGGGCTGGCAGAGCCGCTGCTGCTGCGTGTCCGCTGGGCTCCGGCGTGGGGCTCGCGCTGGGCGTGGCGCTGGCCGACGGCGACCGGCTGCCGCTCCCACTCGGCGTCGCGGACAGCGAGGGCGACGGGCTGCCGCCGCCCGAAAGACTGCCGCTGGCCGACGGGCTCCGGGTCCCGCTGGGCGTCCCCGTCCCGCTGAGAGTCAGGCTGCCCGCCGGCGTCCCGCTGGCGCTCACGCTGCGGCTGGCCGTCCGAGTGCGCTGCGGGCTGGGGCTGGGCGTCCCGCTGAGGCTGGCGGAGGCCGACCCCGTGCCGCCCACACTGGCGCTGCCGGACGCACTGCGCGTCGGCGTCGGCGTGCCGCTCGCGCTGCCGAGGCCGTCCCCGTCCGCCCCGGCGTCGGGGACACCGACGCCGTCAGGCTCGCCGAGGGCGTCCCGCTGGCCGTCCCGCTCCGGCTGGCCGTGGGCGTCGCGCTCCTGACCCCGCTCCGGCTCGGCGTCCGGCTCAGGCTGGGGCTGCACGTCCCACTCGCCGAGGCACCGCCGCTCCCGCTCCACGACAGAGAGAGCGTGCCCGATGGGCCCAGCCGGCTCCCCGTCCCTCCCACCCCCTGCCCCCTGCCGCCCCTCCGCTGCTGTGCCCCTGTGGGACCTTCCTCCAACTTGGCGGGGCAGTGCTCACCACAAAACGTGCCCCGGGGTCTTGAAAAGCGGCAACGGATAAAACAAACCGAGGAGTGCCCTTCCCGTGAGCCCCCTCTCGGGCTGGAGGGGAGGCTGCCCAAACAGGGCTGGGAGGAAAGTCCCGTTCTCTCACACCACATTCCTACCCAAAGGCTAAAAAAAGGAATGCGGTGCTTTCTGCGAACTTCTCACCGGTACAGTTTCTCGGCGTGGCAGATGGCAAGAACGTGCAAAACGGCAATCACAACCGGTGTGGCAGGCTTCTTTCTACGAGAAACTGCGGGGGGTGCTTTTCTTCCACCAGCCACTTGGCTACTGAACGCCTCCACCCCAACCAGGGAACCCCAAAACAACATGCACCGCGGCAACCAGGGGGTCAAATAACAGGAAAATGAACAGACAACACACAGTGGTCGCTCGTCTTGGGTCAGAGCGGCAACAGGGACCGTTTCGGGTAAAAAGGCAATCGAAAGCATCACACCAACCATTTCGGAACTTGGAAGGGGGGGAAATAGGCAGTGCATGTCTCCCCTCCCCACCTGGCAGGGTGGAGCCGGCTGCTCGGGGTTGGGCTGGCAGAGCCGCTGCTGCTGCGTGTCCGCGTGGGCTCCGGCGTGGGGCTCGCGCTGGGCGTGGCGCTGGCCGACGGCGACCGGCTGCCGCTCCCACTCGGCGTCGCGGACAGCGAGGGCGACGGGCTGCCGCCGCCCGAAAGACTGCCGCTGGCCGACGGGCTCCGGGTCCCGCTGGGCGTCCCCGTCCCGCTGAGAGTCAGGCTGCCCGCCGGCGTCCCGCTGGCGCTCACGCTGCGGCTGGCCGTCCGAGTGCGCTGCGGGCTGGGGCTGGGCGTCCCGCTGAGGCTGGCGGAGGCCGACCCCGTGCCGCCCACACTGGCGCTGCCGGACGCACTGCGCGTCGGCGTCGGCGTGCCGCTCGCGCTGCCCGAGGCCGTCCCCGTCCGCCCCGGCGTCGGGGACACCGACGCCGTCAGGCTCGCCGAGGGCGTCCCGCTGGCCGTCCCGCTCCGGCTGGCCGTGGGCGTCGCGCTCCTGACCCCGCTCCGGCTCGGCGTCCGGCTCAGGCTGGGGCTGCACGTCCCACTCGCCGAGGCACCGCCGCTCCCGCTCCACGACAGAGAGAGCGTGCCCGATGGGCCCAGCCGGCTCCCCGTCCCTCCCACCCCTGCCCCCTGCCGCCCCCTCCGCTGCTGTGCCCCTGTGGGACCTTCCTCCAACTTGGCGGGCAGTGCTCACCACAAAACGTGCCCCGGGTCTTGAAAAGCGGCAACGGATAAAACAAACCGAGGAGTGCCCTTCCCGTGAGCCCCCTCTCGGGCTGGAGGGGAGGCTGCCCAAACAGGGCTGGGAGGAAAGTCCCGTTCTCTCACACCACATTCCTACCCAAAGGCTAAAAAAAGGAATGCGGTGCTTTCTGCGAACTTCTCACCGGTACAGTTTCTCGGCGTGGCAGATGGCAAGAACGTGCAAAACGGCAATCACAACCGGTGTGGCAGGCTTCTCTTACGAGAAACTGCGGGGGGTGCTTTTCTTCCACCAGCCACTTGGCTACTGAACGCCTCCACCCCAACCAGGGAACCCCAAAACAACATGCACCGCGGCAACCAGGGGGGTCAAATAACAGGAAAATGAACAGACAACACACAGTGGTCGCTCGTCTTGGGTCAGAGCGGCAACAGGGACCGTTTCGGGTAAAAAGGCAATCGAAAGCATCACACCAACCATTTCGGAACTTGGAAGGGGGGGAAATAGGCAGTGCATGTCTCCCCTCCCCACCTGGCAGGGTGGAGCCGGCTGCTCGGGGTTGGGCTGGCAGAGCCGCTGCTGCTGCGTGTCCGCGTGGGCTCCGGCGTGGGGCTCGCGCTGGGCGTGGCGCTGGCCGACGGCGACCGGCTGCCGCTCCCACTCGGCGTCGCGGACAGCGAGGGCGACGGGCTGCCGCCGCCCGAAAGACTGCCGCTGGCCGACGGGCTCCGGGTCCCGCTGGGCGTCCCCGTCCCGCTGAGAGTCAGGCTGCCCGCCGGCGTCCCGCTGGCGCTCACGCTGCGGCTGGCCGTCCGAGTGCGCTGCGGGCTGGGGCTGGGCGTCCCGCTGAGGCTGGCGGAGGCCGACCCCGTGCCGCCCACACTGGCGCTGCCGGACGCACTGCGCGTCGGCGTCGGCGTGCCGCTCGCGCTGCCCGAGGCCGTCCCCGTCCGCCCCGGCGTCGGGGACACCGACGCCGTCAGGCTCGCCGAGGGCGTCCCGCTGGCCGTCCCGCTCCGGCTGGCCGTGGGCGTCGCGCTCCTGACCCCGCTCCGGCTCGGCGTCCGGCTCAGGCTGGGGCTGCACGTCCCACTCGCCGAGGCACCGCCGCTCCCGCTCCACGACAGAGAGAGCGTGCCCGATGGGCCCAGCCGGCTCCCCGTCCCTCCCACCCCTGCCCCTGCCGCCCCCTCCGCTGCTGTGCCCCTGTGGGACCTTCCTCCAACTTGGCGGGGCAGTGCTCACCACAAAACGTGCCCCGGGGTCTTGAAAAGCGGCAACGGATAAAACAAACCGAGGAGTGCCCTTCCCGTGAGCCCCCTCTCGGGCTGGAGGGGAGGCTGCCCAAACAGGGCTGGGAGGAAAGTCCCGTTCTCTCACACCACATTCCTACCCAAAGGCTAAAAAAAGGAATGCGGTGCTTTCTGCGAACTTCTCACCGGTACAGTTTCTCGGCGTGGCAGATGGCAAGAACGTGCAAAACGGCAATCACAACCGGTGTGGCAGGCTTCTTTCTACGAGAAACTGCGGGGGGGTGCTTTTCTTCCACCAGCCACTTGGCTACTGAACGCCTCCACCCCAACCAGGGAACCCCAAAACAACATGCACCGCGGCAACCAGGGGGGTCAAATAACAGGAAAATGAACAGACAACACACAGTGGTCGCTCGTCTTGGGTCAGAGCGGCAACAGGGACCGTTTCGGGTAAAAAGGCAATCGAAAGCATCACACCAACCATTTCGGAACTTGGAAGGGGGGGAAATAGGCAGTGCATGTCTCCCCTCCCCACCTGGCAGGGTGGAGCCGGCTGCTCGGGGTTGGGCTGGCAGAGCCGCTGCTGCTGCGTGTCCGCGTGGGCTCCGGCGTGGGGCTCGCGCTGGGCGTGGCGCTGGCCGACGGCGACCGGCTGCCGCTCCCACTCGGCGTCGCGGACAGCGAGGGCGACGGGCTGCCGCCGCCCGAAAGACTGCCGCTGGCCGACGGGCTCCGGGTCCCGCTGGGCGTCCCCGTCCCGCTGAGAGTCAGGCTGCCGCCGGCGTCCCGCTGGCGCTCACGCTGCGGCTGGCCGTCCGAGTGCGCTGCGGGCTGGGGCTGGGCGTCCCGCTGAGGCTGGCGGAGGCCGACCCCGTGCCGCCCACACTGGCGCTGCCGGACGCACTGCGCGTCGGCGTCGGCGTGCCGCTCGCGCTGCCCGAGGCCGTCCCCGTCCGCCCCGGCGTCGGGGACACCGACGCCGTCAGGCTCGCCGAGGGCGTCCCGCTGGCCGTCCCGCTCCGGCTGGCCGTGGGCGTCGCGCTCCTGACCCCGCTCCGGCTCGGCGTCCGGCTCAGGCTGGGGCTGCACGTCCCACTCGCCGAGGCACCGCCGCTCCCGCTCCACGACAGAGAGAGCGTGCCCGATGGGCCCAGCCGGCTCCCCGTCCCTCCCACCCCTGCCCCTGCCGCCCCCCGCTGCTGTGCCCCTGTGGGACCTTCCTCCAACTTGGCGGGCAGTGCTCACCACAAAACGTGCCCCGGGTCTTGAAAAGCGGCAACGGATAAAACAAACCGAGGAGTGCCCTTCCCGTGAGCCCCCTCTCGGGCTGGAGGGGAGGCTGCCCAAACAGGGCTGGGAGGAAAGTCCCGTTCTCTCACACCACATTCCTACCCAAAGGCTAAAAAAAGGAATGCGGTGCTTTCTGCGAACTTCTCACCGGTACAGTTTCTCGGCGTGGCAGATGGCAAGAACGTGCAAAACGGCAATCACAACCGGTGTGGCAGGCTTCTCTTACGAGAAACTGCGGGGGGTGCTTTTTCCACCAGCCACTTGGCTACTGAACGCCTCCACCCCAACCAGGGAACCCCAAAACAACATGCACCGCGGCAACCAGGGGGGTCAAATAACAGGAAAATGAACAGACAACACACAGTGGTCGCTCGTCTTGGGTCAGAGCGGCAACAGGGACCGTTTCGGGTAAAAAGGCAATCGAAAGCATCACACCACCATTTCGGAACTTGGAAGGGGGGGAAATAGGCAGTGCATGTCTCCCCTCCCCACCTGGCAGGGTGGAGCCGGCTGCTCGGGGTTGGGCTGGCAGAGCCGCTGCTGCTGCGTGTCCGCGTGGGCTCCGGCGTGGGGCTCGCGCTGGGCGTGGCGCTGGCCGACGGCGACCGGCTGCCGCTCCCACTCGGCGTCGCGGACAGCGAGGGCGACGGGCTGCCGCCGCCCGAAAGACTGCCGCTGGCCGACGGGCTCCGGGTCCCGCTGGGCGTCCCCGTCCCGCTGAGAGTCAGGCTGCCCGCCGGCGTCCCGCTGGCGCTCACGCTGCGGCTGGCCGTCCGAGTGCGCTGCGGGCTGGGGCTGGGCGTCCCGCTGAGGCTGGCGGAGGCCGACCCCGTGCCGCCCACACTGGCGCTGCCGGACGCACTGCGCGTCGGCGTCGGCGTGCCGCTCGCGCTGCCCGAGGCCGTCCCCGTCCGCCCCGGCGTCGGGGACACCGACGCCGTCAGGCTCGCCGAGGGCGTCCCGCTGGCCGTCCCGCTCCGGCTGGCCGTGGGCGTCGCGCTCCTGACCCCGCTCCGGCTCGGCGTCCGGCTCAGGCTGGGGCTGCACGTCCCACTCGCCGAGGCACCGCCGCTCCCGCTCCACGACAGAGAGAGCGTGCCCGATGGGCCCAGCCGGCTCCCCGTCCCTCCCACCCCCTGCCCCCTGCCGCCCCTCCGCTGCTGTGCCCCTGTGGGACCTTCCTCCAACTTGGCGGGGCAGTGCTCACCACAAAACGTGCCCCGGGGTCTTGAAAAGCGGCAACGGATAAAACAAACCGAGGAGTGCCCTTCCCGTGAGCCCCCTCTCGGGCTGGAGGGGAGGCTGCCCAAACAGGGCTGGGAGGAAAGTCCCGTTCTCTCACACCACATTCCTACCCAAAGGCTAAAAAAAGGAATGCGGTGCTTTCTGCGAACTTCTCACCGGTACAGTTTCTCGGCGTGGCAGATGGCAAGAACGTGCAAAACGGCAATCACAACCGGTGTGGCAGGCTTCTTTCACGAGAAACTGCGGGGGGGTGCTTTTCTTCCACCAGCCACTTGGCTACTGAACCCTCCACCCCAACCAGGGAACCCCAAAACAACATGCACCGCGGCAACCAGGGGGGTCAAATAACAGGAAAATGAACAGACAACACACAGTGGTCGCTCGTCTTGGGTCAGAGCGGCAACAGGGACCGTTTCGGGTAAAAAGGCAATCGAAAGCATCACACCAACCATTTCGGAACTTGGAAGGGGGGGAAATAGGCAGTGCATGTCTCCCCTCCCACCTGGCAGGGTGGAGCCGGCTGCTCGGGGTTGGGCTGGCAGAGCCGCTGCTGCTGCGTGTCCGCGTGGGCTCCGGCGTGGGGCTCGCGCTGGGCGTGGCGCTGGCCGACGGCGACCGGCTGCCGCTCCCACTCGGCGTCGCGGACAGCGAGGGCGACGGGCTGCCGCCGCCGAAAGACTGCCGCTGGCCGACGGGCTCCGGGTCCGCTGGGCGTCCCCGTCCCGCTGAGAGTCAGGCTGCCCGCCGGCGTCCCGCTGGCGCTCACGCTGCGGCTGGCCGTCCGAGTGCGCTGCGGGCTGGGGCTGGGCGCCCGCTGAGGCTGGCGGAGGCCGACCCCGTGCCGCCCACACTGGCGCTGCCGGACGCACTGCGCGTCGGCGTCGGCGTGCCGCTCGCGCTGCCCGAGGCCGTCCCCGTCCGCCCCGGCGTCGGGGACACCGACGCCGTCAGGCTCGCCGAGGGCGTCCCGCTGGCCGTCCCGCTCCGGCTGGCCGTGGGCGTCGCGCTCCTGACCCCGCTCCGGCTCGGCGTCCGGCTCAGGCTGGGGCTGCACGTCCCACTCGCCGAGGCACCGCCGCTCCGCTCCACGACAGAGAGAGCTCCCGATGGGCCCAGCCGGCTCCCCGTCCCTCCCACCCCCTGCCCCCTGCCGCCCCTCCGCTGCTGTGCCCCTGTGGGACCTTCTCCAACTTGGCGGGGCAGTGCTCACCACAAAACGTGCCCCGGGGTCTTAAAAGCGGCAACGGATAAAACAAACCGAGGAGTGCCCTTCCCGTGAGCCCCCTCTCGGGCTGAGGCTGCCAAACAGGGCTGGGAGGAAAGTCCCGTTCTCTCACACCACATTCCTACCCAAAGGCTAAAAAAAGGAATGCGGTGCTTTCTGCGAACTTCTCACGGTACAGTTTCTCGGCGTGGCAGATGGCAAGAACGTGCAAAACGGCAATCACAACCGGTGTGGCAGGCTTCTTTCTTACGAGAAACTGCGGGGGTGCTTTTCTTCCACCAGCCACTTGGCTACTGAACGCCTCCACCCCAACCAGGGAACCCCAAAACAACATGCACCGGGCAACCAGGGGGTCAAATAACAGGAAAATGAACAGACAACACACAGTGGTCGCTCGTCTTGGGTCAGAGCGGCAACAGGACCGTTTCGGGTAAAAGGCAATCGAAAGCATCACACCAACCATTTCGGAACTTGGAAGGGGGGGAAATAGGCAGTGCATGTCTCCCCTCCCCACCTGGCAGGGTGGAGCCGGCTGCTCGGGGTTGGGCTGGCAGAGCCGCTGCTGCTGCGTGTCCGCGTGGGCTCCGGCGTGGGGCTCGCGCTGGGCGTGGCGCTGGCCGACGGCGACCGGCTGCCGCTCCCACTCGGCGTCGCGGACAGCGAGGGCGACTGCGCCGCCCGAAAGACTGCCGCTGGCCGACGGGCTCCGGGTCCCGCTGGCGTCCCCGTCCCGCTGAGGTCAGGCTGCCGCCGGCGTCCCGCTGGCGCTCACGCTGGCTGGCCGTCCGAGTGCGCTGCGGGCTGGGGCTTGGGCTGGGTCCCGCTGAGGCTGGCGGAGGCCGACGTGCCGCCCACACTGGCGCGCGGACGCACTGCGCTCGGCGTCGGCGTGCTCTCGCGCTGCCCGAGGCCCGTCCCCGCCGCCGGCGTCGGGGACACCGACGCCGTCAGGCTCGCCGAGGGCGTCCCGCTGGCCGTCCCGCTCCGGCTGGCCGTGGGCGTCGCGCTCCTGACCCGCTCCGGCTCGGCGTCCGGCTCAGGCTGGGGCTGCACGTCCCACTCGCCGAGGCACCGCCGCTCCCGCTCCACGACAGAGAGAGCGTGCCCGATGGGCCCAGCCGGCTCCCCGTCCCTCCCACCCCTGCCCCCTGCCGCCCCCTCCGCTGTGCCCCTGTGGGACCTTCCTCCAACTTGGCGGGGCAGTGCTCACCACAAAACGTGCCCCGGGTCTTGAAAACGGCAACGGATAAAACAAACCGAGGAGTGCCCTTCCCGTGAGCCCCCTCTCGGGCTGGAGGGGAGGCTGCCCAAACAGGGCTGGGAGGAAAGTCCCGTTCTCTCACACCACATTCCTACCCAAAGGCTAAAAAAAGAATGCGGTGCTTTCTGCGAACTTCTCACCGGTACAGTTTCTCGGCGTGGCAGATGGCAAGAACGTGCAAAACGGCAATCACAACCGTGTGGCAGGCTTCTTTCTACGAGAAACTGCGGGGGTGCTTTTCTTCCACCAGCCACTTGGCTACTGAACGCCTCCACCCCAACCAGGGAACCCCAAAACAACATGCACCGCGGCAACCAGGGGGGTCAAATAACAGGAAAATGAACAGACAACACACAGTGGTCGCTCGTCTTGGGTCAGAGCGGCAACAGGGACCGTTTCGGGTAAAAAGGCAATCGAAAGCATCACACACCATTTCGGAACTTGGAAGGGGGGGAAATAGGCAGTGCATGTCTCCCCTCCCCACCTGGCAGGGTGGAGCCGGCTGCTCGGGGTTGGGCTGGCAGAGCCGCTGCTGCTGCGTGTCCGCGTGGGCTTCCGGCGTGGGGCTCGGCTGGGCGTGGCGCTGGCCGACGGCGACCGGCTGCCGCTCCCACTCGGCGTCGCGGACAGCGAGGGCGACGGGCTGCCGCCGCCCGAAAGACTGCCGCTGGCCGACGGGCTCCGGGTCCCGCTGGGCGTCCCCGTCCCGCTGACAGTCAGGCTGCCCGCCGGCGTCCCGCTGGCGCTCACGCTGCGGCTGGCCGTCCGAGTGCGCTGCGGGCTGGGGCTGGGCGTCCCCTGAGGCTGGCGGAGGCCGACCCCGTGCCCACACTGGCGCTGCCGGACGCACTGCGCGTCGGCGTCGGCGTGCCGCTCGCGCTGCCCGAGCCGTCCCCGTCCGCCCCGGCGTCGGGGACACCGACGCCGTCAGGCTCGCCGAGGGCGTCCGCTGGCCGTCCCGCTCCGGCTGGCCGTGGGCGTCGCGCTCCTGACCCGCTCCGGCTCGGCGTCCGGCTCAGGCTGGGGCTGCACGTCCCACTCGCCGAGGCACCGCCGCTCCCGCTCCACGACAGAGAGAGCGTGCCCGATGGGCCCAGCCGGCTCCCCGTCCCTCCCACCCCCTGCCCCCTGCCGCCCCCTCCGCTGCTGTGCCCCTGTGGGACCTTCCTCCAACTTGGCGGGGCAGTGCTCACCACAAAACGTGCCCCGGGTCTTGAAAAGCGGCAACGGATAAAACAAACCGAGGAGTGCCCTTCCCGTGAGCCCCCTCTCGGGCTGGAGGGGAGGCTGCCCAAACAGGGCTGGGAGGAAAGTCCCGTTCTCTCACACCACATTCCTACCCAAAGGCTAAAAAAAGGAATGCGGTGCTTTCTGCGAACTTCTCACCGGTACAGTTTCTCGGCGTGGCAGATGGCAAGAACGTGCAAAACGGCAATCACAACCGGTGTGGCAGGCTTCTTCTTACGAGAAACTGCGGGGGGGGGGGTGCTTTTTTCCACCAGCTTGGCTACTGAACGCCTCCACCCAACCAGGGAACCCCAAAACAACATGCACCGCGGCAACCAGGGGGGTCAAATAACAGGAAAATGAACAGACAACACACAGTGTCGCTCGTCTTGGGTCAGAGCGGCACAGGGACCGTTTCGGTAAAAAGGCAATCGAAAGCATCACACCACCATTTCGGAACTTGGAAGGGGGGGAAATAGGCAGTGCATGTCTCCCCTCCCACCTGGCAGGGTGGAGCCGGCTGCTCGGGGTTGGGCTGGCAGCCGCTGCTGCTGCGTGTCCGCGTGGGCTCCGGCGTGGGGCTCGCGCTGGCGTGGCGCTGGCCGACGGCGACCGGCTGCCGCTCCCACTCGGCGTCGCGGACAGCGAGGGCGACGGGCTGCCGCCGCCCGAAAGACGCCGCTGGCCGACGGGCTCCGGGTCCCGCTGGGCGTCCCCGTCCGCTGAAGTCAGGCTGCCCGCCGGCGTCCCGCTGGCGCTCACGCTGCGGCTGGCCGTCCGAGTGCGCTGCGGGCTGGGGCTGGGCGTCCCGCTGAGGCTGGCGGAGGCCGACCCCTGCCCGCCGCCACACTGCGCGCTGCCGGACGCACTGCGCGTCGGCGTCGGCGCGTGCCGCTCGCGCTGCCCGAGGCCGTCCCCGTCCGCCCCGGCGTCGGGGACACCGACGCCGTCAGGCTCGCCGAGGGCGTCCCGCTGGCCGTCCCGCTCCGGCTGGCCGTGGGCGTCGCGCTCCTGACCCCCGCTCCGGCTCGGCGTCCGGCTCAGGCTGGGGCTGCACGTCCCACTCGCCGAGGCACCGCCGCTCCCGCTCCACGACAGAGAGAGCGTGCCCGATGGGCCCAGCCGGCTCCCCGTCCCTCCCACCCCTGCCCCCTGCCGCCCCCTCGCGCTGCTGTGCCCCTGTGGGACCTTCCTCCAACTTGGCGGGGCAGTGCTCACCACAAAACGTGCCCCGGGGTCTTGAAAAGCGGCAACGGATAAAACAAACCGAGGAGTGCCCTTCCCGTGAGCCCCCTCTCGGCCTGGAGGGGAGGCTGCCCAAACAGGGCTGGGAGGAAAGTCCCGTCCTTCACACCACATTCCTACCAAAGGCTAAAAAAAGGAATGCGGTGCTTCTGCGAACTTCTCACCGGTACAGTTTCTCGGCGTGGCAGATGGCAAGAACGTGCAAAAGGCAATCACAACCGGTGTGGCAGGCTTCTTTCTTACGAGAAACTGCGGGGGTGCTTTTCTTTCCACCAGCCGCTTGGCTACTGAACCGCCTCCACCCCAACCAGGGAACCCAAAACAACATGCACCGCGGCAACCAGGGGGGTCAAATAACAGGAAAATGAACAGACAACACACAGTGGTCGCTCGTCTTGGTCAGAGCGGCAACAGGGACCGTTTCGGGTAAAAGGCAATCGAAAGCATCACACCAACCATTTCGGAACTTGGAAGGGGGGGAAATAGGCAGTGCATGTCTCCCCTCCCACCTGGCAGGGTGGAGCCGGCTGCTCGGGGTTGGGCTGGCAGAGCCGCTGCTGCTGCGTGTCCGCGTGGGCTCCGGCGTGGGGCTCGCGCTGGCGTGGCGCTGGCCGACGGCGACCGGCTGCCGCTCCCACTCGGCGTCGCGGACAGCGAGGGCGACGGGCTGCCGCCGCCCGAAAGACTGCCGCTGGCCGACGGGCTCCGGGTCCGCTGGGCGTCCCCGTCCCGCTGAGAGTCAGGCTGCCCGCCGGCGTCCCGCTGGCGCTCACGCTGCGGCTGGCCGTCCGAGTGCGCTGCGGGCTGGGGCTGGGCGTCCCGCTGAGGCTGGCGGAGGCCGACCCCGTGCCGCCCACACTGGCGCTGCCGGACGCACTGCGCGTCGGCGTCGGCGTGCCGCTCGCGTGCCCGAGGCGTCCCCGTCCGCCCCGGCGTCGGGGACACGACGCCGTCAGGCTCGCCGAGGGTCCCGCTGGCCTCCGCTCCGGCTGGCCGTGGGCGTCGCGCTCCTGACCCCGCTCCGGCTCGGCGTCCGGCTCAGGCTGGGGCTGCACGTCCCACTCGCCGAGGACCGCCGCTCCCGTCACGACAGAGAGAGCGTGCCCGATGGGCCCAGCCGGCTCCCCGTCCTCCCACCCCTGCCCCCTGCCGCCCCTCCGCTGCTGTGCCCCTGTGGGACCTTCCTCCAACTTGGCGGGGCAGTGCTCACCACAAAACGTCCCGGGGTCTTGAAAAGCGGCAACGGATAAACAAACCGAGGAGTGCCTTCCCGTGAGCCCCTCTCGGGCTGGAGGGGAGGCTGCCCAAACAGGGCTGGGAGGAAGTCCCGTTCTCTACACCACATTCTACCAAAGGCTAAAAAAAGAATGCGGTGCTTTCTGCGAATTCTCACCGGTACAGTTTCTCGGCGTGGCAGATGCAAGAAGTGCAAAACGGCAATCACACCGGTGTGGCAGGCTTCCTTCTCACGAGAAACGGCGGGGGGGTCTTTTCTTCCACCAGCCACTTGGCTACTGAAACCCTCACCCAACCAGGGAACCCCAAAACAACATGCACCGCGGCAACCAGGGGGTCAAATAACAGGAAAATGAAACAGACAACACACAGTGGTCGCTCGTCTTGGGTAGAAGCGGCAACAGGGACCGTTTCGGGTAAAAAGGCAATCGAAAGCATCACCCCACCATTTCGAACTTGGAAGGGGGGGAAATAGGCATGTGTCTCCCCTCCCCACCTGGCAGGGTGGAGCCGGCTGCTCGGGTTGGGCTGGCAGAGCGCTGCTGCTGCGTGTCCGCGTGGCTCCGGCGTGGGGCTTCGCGCTGGGCGTGGCGCTGGCCGACGGCGACGGCTGCCGCTCCCACTCGGCGTCGCGGACAGCGAGGGCGACGGGCTGCCGCGCCCGAAAGACTGCCGCTGGCCGACGGCTCCGGGTCCCGCTGGGCGTCCCGTCCCGCTGAGAGTCAGGCTGCCCCGGCGTCCCGCTGCGCTCACGCTGCGGCTGGCCGTCCGAGTGCGCTGCGGGCTGGGGCTGGGGTCCCGCTGAGGCTGGCGGAGGCCGACCCCGTGCCGCCCACACTGGCGCTGCCGGACGCACTGCGCGTCGGCGTCGGCGTGCCGCTCGCGCTGCCCGAGGCCGTCCCCGTCCGCCCGGCGTCGGGGACACCGACGCCGTCAGGCTCGCCGAGGGCGTCCCGCTGGCCGTCCCGCTCCGGCTGGCCGTGGGCGTCGCGCTCCTGACCCGCTCCGCTCGGCGTCCGGCTCAGGCTGGGGCTGCACGTCCCACTCGCCGAGGCACGCCGCTCCCGCTCCACGACAGAGAGAGCGTGCCCGATGGGCCAGCCGGCTCCCCGTCCCTCCCACCCCTGCCCCTGCCGCCCCCTCCGCTGCTGTGCCCCTGTGGGACCTTCCTCCAACTTGGCGGGCAGTGCTCACCACAAAACGTGCCCCGGGGTCTTGAAAAGCGGCAACGGATAAAACAAACCGAGGAGTGCCCTTCCGTGAGCCCCCTCTCGGGCTGGAGGGGAGGCTGCCCAAACAGGGCTGGGAGGAAGTCCGTTCTCTCACACCACATTCCTACCCAAAGGCTAAAAAAGGAATGCGGTGCTTTCTGCGAACTTCTCACCGGTACAGTTTCTCGGCGTGGCAGATGGCAAGAACGTGCAAACGGCAATCACAACCGGTGTGGCAGGCTTTTCTTACGAGAAACTGCGGGGGGTGCTTTCTTCACAGCCACTTGGCTACTGACCCTCCACCCCAACCAGGAACCAAAACAACATGCACCGCGGCAACCAGGGGGGTCAAATAACAGGAAAATGAAAGACAACACACAGTGGTCGCTCGTCTTGGTCAGAGCGAGAAGGGACCGTTTCGGGTAAAAGGCAATCGAAAGCATCACACCACCATTTCGGAACTTGGAAGGGGGGGAAATAGGCAGTGCATGTCTCCCCCCACCTGGCAGGGTGGAGCCGGCTGCTCGGGTTGGGCTGGCAGAGCCGCTGCTGCTGCGTGTCCGCGTGGGCTCCGGCGTGGGGCTCGCGCTGGGCGTGGCGCTGGCCGACGGCGACCGGCTGCCGCTCCCACTCGGCTCGCGGACAGCGAGGGCGACGGGCTGCCGCCGCCCGAAAGACTGCCGCTGGCCGACGGGCTCCGGGTCCCGCTGGGCTCCCGTCCGCTGAGAGTCAGGCTGCCCGCCGGCGTCCGCTGGCGCTCACGCTGCGGCTGGCCGTCGAGTGCGCTGCGGGCTGGGGCTGGGCGTCCCGCTGAGGCTGGCGGAGGCCGACCCCGTGCCGCCCACACTGGCGCTGCCGGACGCACTGCGCGTCGGCGTCGGCGTGCGCTCGCGCTGCCCGAGGCCGTCCCCGTCCGCCCCGGCGTCGGGGACACCGACGCCGTCAGGCTCGCGAGGGCGTCCCGCTGGCCGTCCCGCTCCGGCTGGCCGTGGGCGTCGCGCTCCTGACCCGCTCCGGCTCGGCGTCCGGCCTCAGGCTGGGGTGCACGTCCCACTCGCCGAGGCACCGCCGCTCCCTCCACGACAGAGAGAGCGTGCCCGATGGGCCCAGCCGGCTCCCCGTCCCTCCACCCCTGCCCTGCGCTCGCTGCTGTGCCCCTGTGGGACCTTCCTCCACTTGGCGGGGCAGTGCTCACCACAAAACGTGCCCCGGGGTCTTGAAAAGCGGCAACGGATAAAAAACGAGGAGTGCCCTTCCCGTGAGCCCTCTCGGCTGGAGGGGAGGCTGCCCAACAGGGCTGGGAGGAGTCCCGTTCTCCATCACACCACATTCCTACCCAAAGGCTAAAAAAAGGAATGCGGTGCTTTCTGCGAAACTTCTCACCGGTACAGTTTCTCGGCGTGGCAGATGGCAAGAACGTGCAAAACGGCAATCACAACGGTGTGGCAGCTTCCTTCTCGAGAAACGCGGGGGGGGGTGCTTTTCTTCCACCAGCCACTTGGCTACTGAACCCTCCCCAACCAGGGAACCCCAAAACAACATGCACCGCGGCAACCAGGGGGGTCAAATAACAGGAAAATGAACAGACAACACACAGTGGTCGCTCGTCTTGGGTCAGAGCGGCAGAAGGGACCGTTTCGGGTAAAAAGGCAATCGAAAGCATCACACAACCACCATTTCGGAACTTGGAAGGGGGGAATAGGCAGTGCATGTCTCCCCTCCCACCTGGCAGGTGGAGCCGGCTGCTCGGGGTTGGGCTGGCAGAGCCGCTGCTGCTGCGTGTCCGCGTGGGCTCCGGCGTGGG
>CAAHFI010477374.1:0-18132 GCA_900893395.1 Euglena gracilis
TGTCCAAGTGTGTTTTTGGGTGTGGTGGTAGGTGTTGGTAACGGCAATGTGCCTTGGGGTGGTGATTGCACCTGAAGCATTTTGTGCTCATTTCTTGCATGCGTTTGTGCAAATCCGCTATCGCGGTTTGAATGCCGGTAACATCCGGGATCCTACCAGCTACTTCCGCATAGCGGGTGTGCAACTTAGCCAATGAGGCTTCAATGTTACCAACATCCTGTTGTAACTGTTTGTGCAAATCGGACATGGTGGCCTTGAGTCCACTAATATCCGGTGTTGGTGCACGGGTTGCCGCATTGCGGTTTTGCAAATCCGCGATTGCGGTTCGGAATTCCATTGTGTCATTTTTGCCACTGTTGTTGCAAATTCTCAATCCTACTCGCGATATTCGCGATTTGGGTGTGAAAACTTGCAATTTCAGCGGAATCTCACCACAATGGCAAGATTTCTGCTCAATCGAGAAAGTCTCTTTCCTCCAATTGTTGCACATACGTGCGGGGGGCAAACTTTCATTGGCTTGGGCAGAAAAGTGGGCAAAATTCGCGGAATCACCGCTCAACTGGAAAATGCGTTGTTGCGCTTCCTGAAATGCGGTTTGCAAGTGTGGAGAATTGCTCCAATTGAATAAATTGTCCCAAATCGGGATTTTTGATGGGGGCTCATGCAACTTTTGCTGCAATTGTGGAAAAATTGCCGTAATTGGCTCCAATTGATGGACAAAGCTTGCAAACTATGTTGCATGTTGGAGAAAAATCGCATCATTGCGGGATTGTGTTTCACACATGGCTTCACTCACTTTTTGGAAGTGTTGTGGCAAATATGCCTGCAAATGGTGTCCAAACCTTGACGCAAAGTTGCGAGGTCCACATTGGTGGATTGAAAATTGTTTGGCAATATTGACCAACATCACGCACAAACTCCAAAGGTAATTCAGCTTGTGTTCTACAACCTTTTGGTTGTTTCATCAAAATCCAAAACCTTGTTAAGTGTCATAGCGCAATCCGCTACACAAGTGTGGACATGGGAAATTTGCCGCGTTAGCGGGTGGTCCACTGGAAGATTTGCGACTATGCGCTGAATCACGGTGATGGGTTGAGGGGAAATATTTTCCAACTCTTCCGCATCACTGCTCATGGACTCTGTGGGACTTGTATAAGCCGGAACTGTCAAACGCATCTCCGGATGCATGGCAATGCCGGAAAAGAACCCGTATCGGGTGGTGCGGGCAATTGTCCAATCGGACTTGTGGGGGGAAGCATAGGGGGGGGCTGAAAGAAACATGGTGTTTCTAACCCAACCTCAATAAAATTTGCCGTGGCGTATCCGCCTCAGAGTCAAATGTGCCTATCGGCACCAGTGCGAGATCTCGCTGGGGGGAATGGGTGTTAGCCGATCGGCTTTCCAACAAAAGGGGTTGTGCCTGTTGGGCATGGGGTTGCTCTATAGAGCTTGACACCGATAGGTGTGGGGATGCCCATTGGCGGGGGAGGATTACTCGACACAGACACCATAGGTGTGACACACGCGGGGAAGGAGGATTACCTTTGGAATGGATCAATGCTTGATTACCCCTATGGGTTGTGAATGCTCAATAGAGCTGGTCAATGGTGCTGCATGTTAAAGTCCGAAGTGAACCAATCAATGCAGCGTAGTCGATGGGAGTTGTGCTCTGCATTTTAAGGCAAAAACACAAAAACCAAGCGTAGATTGTGGGAAAATGCAGAAACAAGTGCAAAAAGAGGGGATAGTATAAAAAGTAAGCAGAGACCCGAACTCTGAGGTTTGAAGCAGCGTATACTGCGAACCGTCAGAGGACGTGTGCGTGCGTACGGCTTTGGCCGTAAACGGCTTGTAGTGCCTGTAGTCGCCTATAGGCGGAGGCACCACACGACCGTTTGCGGTCAAAAGGATCGAAAAACCTAAACTGCTACCAAGTGTATGTCCTACCTTATCGCTTTCGCCCTTTGGTGCGCAGAAAAGGATATAAGTAGGAGTAACAAGAAAAATATAAAATAAATATAAAAGTTGTATTGCCCTTTTACCCAATTAAGAGGCAGAGCACAAGACACGGGAGGAAGCCCTATGGGCTACGACAAAAGATGCCAAGTATCTGGCAGTCCTTTCAGGACTTGTTTGATGATATCAAACTTGAAACTTGAAGGTAGAAAAGAATACCACCTGCAGAGAGGAGGTCACGTGATCACACGTGATCGTGATCACGATTATCCCTAGGCTCTGCCACAATCCTAATTCTTGGACTATGCTCAGCATTCAGATTGTGGATGAGCAGTTCTATGGCGAACCACAGAACTGGGATCGTGCCTGGTACACCCCCCCCCCCCGCAGGCCAAGCGGTCAGGCTCCGGCCGGGGACGAATTTTTATAAAAATCAGGTGAAGGCTGGGTTTTCGGTTAAAAATCAGGCTGGGTCAAGGGCAAGGTTTTTTTTGTATTTTTGCATTTTTTTCTGGGGGTAGGCTGGTTTGTGCGTGATCAGGTGCTGTGGAGGGTCCTCGCCCCCCCCCCCGGCCGGTGCCCGGGTCGGCCAGGTCTGCGTTTTTGGGTCAAAGTCAGGATCCCCTTCCACCGTTTGCCCAGTTTTGGCTGGCTGCTACGGTTGGGGTTGGGGGCTGTATTTTGTTGTTTTTTTTACAGGTAGCTGGCCATGTCAGGGGAAGGTTCGTTCTCCACGGCGGGGTCCCAACCAACAACAACAACGATGAAGAATTGAAGAATGGATTGATTGGCAGAAGAGAGGCACTTGAGGTCAGTGAATTCAGGTCGGGTCGGGTCTTGTTCAGGTCCGTTGGGCTGGTTCGAGTTGAGCTGGCCAGCGGTTCAGGTTCAGGTGGGCTGGCCAGGGGGGCTGCCCAGGCCCGTTTTGTCGTTTTGAGTCAGGCAGGTTTTGTCACAGGTGTGTAAGTTCAAGTCAGTCGAGGTTGGTATGGGGTAGGGTTGGGGTTGGCTTTGGGGTCGTTCGGGTGTCGACGTGACGGTGTCTGTGAGGGGGCCCAGGGGTATGTGACATGTGTCACTCCATCCCATCAAGCAACTCTCTCACATCCACGGCCAAGTCCCGTTCTTTGCAGTATTGGACCACATCTTTGTTTGTTCGGAGGAAGAAGTGGTTCAGGGGTTCCCACTGAGTATCAGATGGGTCCCAGTTTTTCCACTGAATCAAAAATTGAAGTTTTCCGTCTTTTCTGCGGTGGTTCAGCACTTTGTCAACCTCCCATTCGTCAGGGCCTACCTCCAACTCCTGTGCCTTGCCCGACCAAAAGTAGAGGGGGACAGGAGTTGTGTTGTAGAGGTCCTCCACGTGGGGTTTGAGTTGTGAACGGTGGGCAGGTTGTCGGTTTCCGGGTCGAAGTTCAACCACGTAGGAGTGTTGTCCTACCCGTTCCAACACCACAGGTCCTTTCCACTTCGGTTCGAGTTTGTCGGTACCGGTTGTCTTTCGGTTGATACCAGACTTTCGAGCCGATTTCCAAGGCAGGTGGTTCTCTGCGTTTTTGGTTCACCGTTTCAGCCCGTTCACGTGTTTTTCGTTCAGGACCAGGCTCACCCACTGGTCTTGTTCCTTCATCCTTTCCAAGAACGTTGAGGCCCTTCCGCTTCCTTTTGTGGTTGGTATGGCAATCCCGCCAACGGTCTGTGCCTGCCAAACACAATTTCGTACGGTGACAACCCGTTTCACCTGGGACGTCGTGTAGGGCCCTCAAGGCGTTCGGTAGGAGTTCAACCCAGGGTACCCCTTTTTCAGCAGCCAGTTTTGCCAGTTTTCGGAGGACTTGTTGACCCGCTACCTCAGCCCGTCCGTTGGCTTGGTGGTGGTATGCCTGCCCGTACGCCACACGGACCCGTGGGCACACAGTGTTTTCCACCAACCGGCTGTGAAATGGGAGCCCCGGTCGGAGCTCACCACCGAGGGTATCCCAAAATTCCCCACTGTTTGTACATTTCCTTTCCAACCTTTTGCTGTGAGTCCCTTGGCCAGGTGGGGGGTTGCAACCATCACCCACTTAGCCTGTCCACACACAACGCCAACGTGTCGTATTTTTTCCTTCAAAAGGTCGTTTCAGGTAGTGAGAACAAATCGATGGCAACGCTGTCCATCAGGTGTGCAGGAATCGGTGTCGGTTCATGGGGCACTTGTATGGTAGGTGGCTGGGTTCTGTTGCTTGGCAGGTTTCACACATGGTCATCATTTTGCCTGTCAGTTTTTTTGCATCCTGGTGGTCCGCAAACGCAAACCACCTTCCCATCTGGTCCCACAGTCGGGCTGACCCTGGGTGCCCGGCTGTTTCGTGATGTTCCCGAATTACGTTTCCAGTCAACCCACTTGGTACACACAGGAGACCGTTTTTGTACAGCCTGCCGTTGTCGAATCGGTACCGTCAGGCCAGTTTTTGAACCCCGTTTCCTTCAGGTCCTTGAGCACAGGTCCCCACCTTGGGCAACTTTCACTCGTTCTTCCATTCCCTGTCCATCACCCCTTTCGGTTCCCCCTGTTGAAGCTCCGGGGCGTGCACTCCCCTTGATGGAGGTCCAACGGGTGTCCCCGTTGAGGATGACGCACCTTGCGCGTCCTGTTGTTTTGTTGAGTCTGTTGTTGTTAGGGGTTCCACAGGGTCCTCTTCCAGGGGTCTTCGCCTTGGTGGGTCTTCCTCAGTGGATGGTCCCTCGGCCGTGTTTGAATTTTCTGGGGTTTTGTTTTTTGGTTGGTCTGGTCGGATCAGGTTTCCCGCCTCATCCGTGGTCTCCCTTGGGTTGCCTCAGCCAGTTTTTTGCTTGGTTCCACCACAGTCGTTTCCTTCACAACCCATTTCTTTGTCGTTTTTGCAGGTTTTTGAGGTGTTTTGAATTTTTTGAGGGGTGTCACCGTTTTCCGTTGAACCAGGCACTGTGGGGAATCTTCACCCGTTTTGGCTCCCCCCCTTGTTGTGACGGCCACAGTGACGGGTTCTTGAAGTTGTTGCCTGTGTCAGGTCTGCCACGTTGATCACCATACAAGTTTTCTGTTCCTTTTCCTCCTGTTTGATGATTTCTTTCATGAGTCGGTCGTCCTCCTCACTCCCGTGGATACTCACGTCGGCGAATGCCTGTGAGGCGGGGTAGGCCCACCTACTCAAGGCATCGGCGACCGTGTTGTCTTTGCCAGGTACGTATGCAACGGTTATGTCGAACCGCGAAAGCATTTCGTGCCACCTAGCCCTACGTCCAGCTGGTCCACTGGGGGTGTCCAGCGCCTCCGTTGCCCATGCCTCAATGGACTTGTGGTCCGTCAACACCAGTACCGGTTGCATTCCTATCCAGGAAGCCCATTTTTGCAGGGCCAGGATCACTGCGTAGGTCTCCTTCTCCCTAGGAGACCACGAGCGAACCTGCCCAGGTGTCAGTTTTCGTGAACAGAAAGCTACGGGTACTGTTTTTTTGGTCATGGCTGTTGTTGGTCTGGTTTTTATGCAGTGTCCTCCGCAAATTGTTCCAGAGCCGCACCCGGCTCTGCCACTTGCATCCACCCTGAGTATGAATGGTTTGTCCGGGTTCACCGTTTGCAGTTTCAGGCTTCCAGCAGTTTTTCTTTGATGGTCTGGAAGGCTGTTCTTTCTTTTTCACCGAAAACACAGGTGTCAGCTTCCTTTCTTTCCTTGTCCCCTTTTCACTTTCAGTTTTTCCATCAGGTCTGCAGCCAATTCCGCGTACCCTGGTGTATGAGGCGTAGTAATTTGTGAATCCCAGGAATGCCCAGGGCTGTGACCGTTTTGGGTTCCTCCCATTTTTCCAAGGCCATCAGTTTCCCAGGTGCTGGTTTCGTTGTCCACCACCCAGCACGTGTCCACAGAATTCCACCTCTTCACGAAAATTTGCATTTCTTGATGTCTGCCACGTGTTGCTGTTTTTTCAGTGCCTCCATCACCCTTCTGATGTCTTTGTCGTGTTGTTCGAGGGTTTTGTTTCAGTTCCCTGCCACATGGTTCCTACGATGATGTCGTCCACGTAGGGGTTTGCAATGTCCTGCACCTCCTCCAGGCTGTACTCGATCACCCTCTGGAAAATCGGTACACCGTTTTTCATTCCCATGACCACCACTCTCCACTGTTTTGTTCCCTTAGGTGTGCTGCAGCAGGTGTAGGGTCTGGACTCTGTTCTCAGTGGCACCTGGTGGAAGGCGTCTTTCAGGTCCAGTACACTGTACAGGGCCCGTTGTCCTTGTTGAACTAGGATGTCTTCTATCCCAGGGAGGGGATGGGCGTCTGTGATTGTTGCCTCGTTCAGTGCTCTGAAATCCACCACCCCTCTCCATTTTCCACCTTTTTTGGCCACCACAACGTGGGGCTGGACCAGTCACTCCTTCCGTCTTCCACTTTCAGGTCCCTAACCCATTCGTCCACCATGTCGATGAGTGCCTGTCGGCGTTCTCCTGTCATGTGGATGGGTCTTTGTTTTTCGCCACTGTTCCAGGTTTCAGTTCGATTTTCCCATAACCCAGTGGTCCGCGTTCTGGGGGTCTGGGAAGATTTTGTCTCGCAAGACCACTCCTTCATAGTCCTGCCGCAGTTTTTTCACCAGTTCAGCCACCTTTTCGCCTTGTGTTTCCTGTCCTTCTGGCACCACCACAACACCGTGAACCCTGTCAGATTTCTTTGCCGATTTTTGAAGTTGTTTGCCAGTGTTTCCAGTGTTGTTTCGTCTTCAAACAGTTTTTCCTCGTCCTGGCCCGCTTCAGCAGGAACTGCAAATTCATTGCCCGCACTGCTGAAATGTTTTTCTGAAGTTGGTGTATTTTCCGTTCCCTATGTTTTTGTTCCTTCAGCTGGTGCCAACTGGACAGCAGCCGCAGTGGTTCACCTATGAGGGCCAGTGATTGTAGGTGTGGAAAACCCCCAGTTGGTGTTGTTCCATCCACGGATACCCGAGGATGGCATCCACTTGGATGTCGGCGTCATGGAATGTTCCAATGGTGGACCATTCCCTTGTTCTGTCCGTGTTGTGCACCCGTGATGAAAACTGCAGTTCCAGTGTGACTTCGTGTAGTCCTCCTTCCATCCTCGTTCCGTCCGCTGTGATCAGGGCCAAGGGTTTTTGTGAACGTCTGAAGTTTTGTTGGGGAATCAGGTTCTTTTTCACTAGGTTTGCCTGTGCTCCCGTGTCAATCAGGGCCTGTAGGAACATTTTTTTGGCGTCTGGCAACACAGCTCGGACTTCGATGAGGAGTTGTTTTGCTTTCTTTCTGCTGATGACCTGCCCCAGCAGGAGTTTGGACACCGGTTCACACAGTCGTTTTGGAAGCCGAATGTTTTGGTCTGGTTCTGTTTTGTCAGTTGAATCTGGGTTTGGCTGTTGACCTGTCAGTTCTGGGCTGGGTGTGAGAGCATGTTTTGTCGTGCCGTCTGGCAGGGCTGGGCTGCTGCAGCGGTTGTTGCTGCGCGGCCTGGGCTTGGCTGGTTTGCCGTAGCCGTTCCTGGAACCCTGCCAGGTCCTGGATCAGTTGTTCTGGGATCCTGAATTTTTTGAAGGCTGGTACGTTGTGTTTGTTGCTGAGTTTCACCAGGTGACCACCACCGTTCGGGTCAAGGTTCTTGCAGGTTTTCCTGTCACACCGTTTTGCTGGTACCTGCAGGATGTCAGGGCTGCCCCAGATTCGTGTTGGTTTTTTGTAACCCCAGTCTGTGTATTGACAGTAATCCACGTCAAATCCTCTATCCTCTAATCCTCTATCTCTAATACTAATCCTCTGCTACCATGTTTACGTTGGTTGTCACCACCCGCCGTTGGACGGCCACGGGCAGCTCATACTACTTGCCCTGGCTCGTCCGCTAGCGAGGGCCACGCCCGTGGTAATCCGACCGATCAACGTTCGTCCACGTGCGCAGCCTCACGCGCCGATCGAACCCCGCGGTATGCCTCTGCCCGTACGGGATCGATCAGGACTCACACGGCGGGACCTGGGTCTCGAACCCACGACCTCCCGCGTGTGAGCCCAGCACCTTACCGAATAAGCTACTCGAGCGATACTGGTTTGGTACTACGCGCCGGCTACCAACCTCCGTAGGATCTCCCGTCTGCCGCACACACTCCCCTCCCAAGAGCCTTACTACACTAGCCCACTGCGTCACTATGGCCGTGGCCCCTGCAGCTCGGTTATGCCTCACACGGCCCTAGTTGGCTGAGTGCTTCTCACGAGTACTGCGTCACCAGGCTGCCGACCCCTGCAGCTCGGGTTGCTATTGCCGGCAGTTTACGTGTTGTCGACTTCCACGGGCTCTGCGCCTTGGAGCGTCCCCCTTAGCATCGGCTTGAGGCTTTGGAACAGTGTAGGAGTTTCAGTCGCCCTAGACTCGGCGCGTCCGCCTCCGCCTTCCGGGCGCCGTGGGGTCAGGCTCTGATTTCCCGGTTCGTGTGGCATTAGACGGGTTCCCCTGCTACCATGTTGTAACCGTGGGCCTGTCCCTGAGTTTCCAGTCCTCGGGGCCGGCACCCCTTTGCGTAGGATCTTTAACCCTGCCAGGGTGTTTTCAATTCCCCTCGCGGCTTGTTTAAAAATTGCATTTTCTTTGTTTTTGGTGGGTTTTTTTTGGTGAAAATAGGTGGGTTGGTTGGCTCTCACCTTCCTTTGATAAAAAAATCCACAAGCAATCCAGCAAGCAAATCCACAAATGCAGTACAAGCAAACCACAAAGTAAGAGTACCAAGTCCAAAACCAAGGTAAGAGAATGATAAATTCCAGATACTGACCAGATAATTCTTGAACCACCAATTGACAGTGTGACAGAGAGACAGAAGACAGAGCCCTGCACAGGGACAGATGGAGTCAAATGTTTTGCATTCCTAGTAAGATTTTCCTAATCTAACTGCAGAGTCATCAGGTTGGGTTGGGTTAGGTTATGTTGTTTTTTGGCACTCAGCACCCTGACTCACACTGTAGCTAAGCACAACGCTCTTTGCTTACGGCAAATCTAATGATATGTGTCATATGCTTGCAAAGAATCTGAAAAAAGGAATTTATTAGTCACAGATATCCAGGGTCATCGTAGGACTATATATATCAATTACGGTGGTATTGGGGTTGACACCCCAACCTCTCCGAGGGCCTCGCCACGCCATTTACCCCCCCCCCTCCCTCCCCCATGGCCAGACCCCCTCGCCACGCCACCGGCGATTTCGCGATTTTTGAAGGAAAACTTTGTTGGCGACCATGGTACACCCTTCCCGCCCCCCCCCATGGTCGGCGACCCCCTCGCCACGCATTTACCCCCCCCCTATTCGGACCCCTCGCCACGGCGTACCAACCCCCATTGAGCTGCAAGTTGGGGGATGGTCCAGTGTGTCCAGATAATTTCACCACATCAGACTTCTGGCCAAAACCAGCCTTTTCAGCCTTCAAGGGTCTTCTTCCCAAACTTCCCCACACAGCACCCCAGAAGACAAGACTTGATACTTGAATCCAGTTCAGAGTCCCACGCAAACTTGTACACTGTTTGCCAGCTTGCCTGTGAAAAATGTAATTCCCAAAATCTCTGTGAGGCAATGCCTAATTTCTGCTGGCATCTCTTACCAAAATTAATCTCAAATCTGGCCCGCGCTCACACCCCCCTTCCCAAAAACAATTGCCAAGCAATTGTCCAAAACGGAAGTAAAAAATGAGCGGGCCGGAGATAAAAATTCAACACACACACACACACACACACACACACACACACACAGCAGCGACATGGAAAAGTGACGAATGGCGGTTCTCGAATTTAAATTGCCAAATCTTCGAATCCACAGATAATTGTAAACATGTCCAAATCCACAGATAAATACCATGTGGGGCCCGCCTACCTCCACCCCAGCCTTTCCACCTTAGAGAGCCATGTCGTACGACCTACCCCGTACAACATGACCCCCCATGGGGTCCAGCCGGGCTTCGGCGACCCCGCCGGCCAAACCGGAGCAGAGCCCCCTTGAAGCGGCCCAGCACCGAACGGGAGGCGGCACACACCACAGCCATCACAGCAGCAACAGGTAGACGAACTCGAAGATGATCACCACATGTGCATTTGTAGGGCTGTTGCACAACCCTGATCACTGTTTTTTACGAGGTTAGGCTCCTCGCGCCGAAATCTCCAGGGGGAACTTGACCAATGACGTTGAAACTTGACATCTTGAACTTGGGAACTTGAAATCTTGGACATCACACCTTGGATCCTCCACAGATTGACCTTGGGAAATTGAAATCTTGACATGACAACTTTCTTCCACCACAGATTCCTTGGGATCTTGAAATTGAACTTGACATCTTGACTTGAACTTGACCCTGAAATGACATCTTGACAGACATTTTGGAGATTGAGATTATTGATGATGATGGCGGGCTGTGATTGACATTCGTCTGTCCTTCAGCCCAGGCTCCAACCAAGATCCACAGCAGCACCAATCCAGGATCACCCGCTGCTAGCTTGGTCTGGAGAGTTGATCATGGTGGCCCAACACAGCATCTCACTGTGTGCCAACTGGTGCCTTCCTCTGCCTTGTCCCCCTTCTGCTGCTGAGCTGGCCCGCCACTTCCATGACATTTCACTTTCTGAGTGTCTATTTTTTTTCGGCAAGCTGGCAAACAGTGTACAAGTTTGTGCAAGTTGGGGGATGGTCCAGTGTGTCCAGATAATTTCACCACATCAGACTTCTGGCCAATTCCAACTTTTCAGCCTTCAGGGTCTTCTTCCCAAACTTCTCCACACAGCACCCCAGAAGACAAGACTTGATACTTGAATCCAGTTCAGAGTCCCACGCAAACTTGTACACTGTTTGCCAGCTTGCCTGTGAAAAAACGTAATTCCCCAAAATCTCTGTGAGGCAATGCCTAATTTCTGCTGGCATCTCTTACCAAAATAAATCTCAAATCTGGCCCGCGCTCACAGAGCAGATTGAAAATGGATTGGTATTCGTGGTAAGTATGAAAGTACTCAACTGCAATTCAAACAACCTCATGTGATCGTTCTTGCAACAAAGACCGAATACAAGTAAGATGAGTGGAGATAGATGGTACATTATTGTGTCAAGAGCTGTGTTTGGGCCAAGAGTTGGGGGGACCCAGGGGCGGGGACCGCGGCGCGAAGGCGCCGCGGTCGCCCCTGGGCCCCCCTAAAACCTTGGCCCAAAACACTGTTCTTGTTTGAAACCGTGTTTTGGGCGAAGATTGAAGACTTTTAACTTCTCGAAATCGGCCCAAACACGGTTTCAAATATAAGAGGTCTTATGAAGAACCTGGAGTCGCCCGACAAAAATTCAGCATCCTTGTGCACCTTGGCCCTCCATCTTTCGAGTTGTTTGGCATCCACTGCAAATTTGAAGTGCAATTTTGCACTCCAAATTGCTAACTTGCATTGCTTAAAGTTATGGCCATCTACCGAAAGCCCTTGAGAAGAGCTTTCGATGGATGGGCAACATGGCAGGTGAAACAGTGGAATTTGGAATTTGGAATTCAACAGGGGACATGCAATCGTCGATTTTCAGAGTCCTACGCACTGTGGCTATGTTCCGAAGGTTCCAAGCGAAAGGCCTTGGTGAGAGCTTTCTGTTGATACGCAATATGTATTTTGAACGTGGGATTGGACTAATTAATATTTCAAATTTTTGAAAACACGATCGCTTAAGATTAGAGCGGTGTGCAGGGAGGGGGAAAATATGCACCGCAGTTTTTGTGTTCCCCCGCGTCCCCCGCGTCCCCCCCCCCCCGCGTCCTTCACGCGTCCCGAATTTTGGCCGGGCACATTTTTTTGTTGATAAATATACACACAAATTTGAGTGACGTCAAAGGAAATGTGTGGGGGTAGTTGTGGGGGGCGTGCGGCCGCGCGGGGGAGGGGGATCCAGGGTTGACGTTTTTTTTTTCAAAAAAAAGAAAACAAAAAAATGTTTTTTTTTAAAAAAACCCGCAAAAAAACATGTTTTTTTAAAAAAGCAAATTGACCTTTTTCCTTGCGAAATCGCCATTTTTTGAGGAAAAATTTGCGGCGGTGGTTCGGGTCACGGGGGAACACCACGTTTTCGGGCTACTTGAGAATCGCGAAAACGATTTTTTGGGGAAAAATCCTTTTTAGGCTCCAAATTAGGAATCCCCCAACTCAAAATTAGTATTTTGACCCAACTTGGGCATCACCATTCCAAATTTTGCAAAATTTATGCCCAAATTCATGAATCTACATGAATATTTTGTCAAATTAGGCATCACCAGACAAGTTTTTTTTCAGAAAAAAAATGGCCTGAAAAGGGTCTTAGGTCGGGTCGGGGGGGGGGGGGAGGTCACGGGGGAATCCCTCTAAAGTTTTTGTGTGTGTGAAAATATTTCCCTCGAAAGTTTTTTTTTGTGTGTGAAAATATTTCCAAATCTGTGTTTTCTAGTGCAAAAAATAATGCTTTCAACACAAAAAAAACACAAAAAATGAATGTTGCTGAGATAAAAAAGTGTACTTTTTTCCAACATTTTTCCAAAGTTCGTTACATTTGTGAATATAGCATCACGGCTGAAAAGTTTGGCACTTTGATTCCGTTCGTTCTATGCACTTCGATTCAGGCCGTTCTATGCCCCCTCAGTTGGTGTTGTCCTCGTTGCGACGGCCGGGAGATGCCTCCCTTACCAGCTCGAAGCGAAAGCAATGAGGGGGACACCCAGGGTTGGTTGTGTTAAAAAGGGGTCGTTTAAAACACTCGTTTAATTCAGTTTAAAACAAACGAGCCCGGGCGCAGTATAAACCGCCGGCATACGTCTTGAGTGACGCCCAATAAACTTAGTCATCAGTACACGAGAACGAACGTGTCTTTGTCCCTTGCGATGACCCCGCAGCACGACGAACGGCAAAAATTTCTGCATGAAGTGTATGGACAAAAAACAAAATCCCCGGTTCCCTCGCAGGAACTGGACATTTTTTAGTGTGAGATCTTTTTTTCAGGCTGCACAAAGCAAAAATTTTTGCCTTGCGCAGTTTTTTCCGTGGAGTCCCCCCCCCCGAGGAAGGGAGACCAAAAGTGGCCACCCGTGGCCAAAAGTTGTCACCACTTGTGGCCAAAACTGGCCGGCATAGAAAAAAATTCTGCGCACCTCTTTCCGGAATAACGAATTTTTTTTCGTGTACGGTGTAAAAAAAATTGACCCGTGAACACTGAAAACAGAACAAAATCTCGTGGGAAGCAACTGCAGTTCGCTGAGTTGTTTAAATCTCAACTTCGGTCCACAAATCCCTGACCAATAATAACCAGGTGAGTCACTTCCAGGGTTTGGCAGCATCCACAGCTGGGGGGGGGGCAGAAGGACATATTCGGGGGGCGGAACGGGACTTTGGGAGGGAAAAGAAACCTGGCAAAAAAAAATGCAAGTTGAATATCCCCCCTGCATTCAGGCTAAAGGGACTTGTTTGGGGGGGACTGAAATGGCAGGGTAAAAAAATCTCCGGGAATTCGCTCGGCAAATCCTGATTGTTCCCCACGCATGGCCCAAGTCAATCTTCGTCTGGATGGTGGTGAACTTGCAGGCAATGTTGCAGTCCAGCACGGAGGCCATTTTGATCAGTGTTTGTTCAGATTTCAGAATGATGACCTTAAGAAACGCGAATGTGAAAAGGAACAAAACGATTTGTCCACCTCTGGCACCAACCAGAAACATTTTTGAAGCCAGACCAAAAAAAAATGAAGCCAGACAGAAAAACATTGAAGAGAGGCTTCCCTGGGCAGTGAAGTCAGCAGTCTCCTTGGCGGGATCGTTCTGGCGTTTGAGGCCACATAACCACGGCGAATATCCTTGACAGACACGTTCTTCACGCTGAAGCCAAGGTTGTCGCCAGGGACTTCAGTGGTCAAGTTGTTTGATCAGCAGGCTTCAAGACACCAGTCTCAACACGACCAACAGGCAGTTCCAATAAGAGTACTTATCAATCAACCAATCAGTCAGTAGCACGAGTGCGCCCGTCACACAGTTGATGTTTCACGAAGTAATGCCAAATACTATGTGCCGGTCTTCCACCAGGCATTGTGCTGAAAAAGGGTTTAATAAGAAGGGTGGGAGACAGGAGTTAGGAATCGGGCTTCCTTCCGCGATCTGAATGGTTGGAAACTGTTTTAATCTGGTTTTAAAACAGTTTTTTTGTATTTAACTCCTCCCAGGTGTTTTAATTCCAACCCAGGGGACACCAACTGTCTGCAACCGTTTTTCTCCCCTGAAGACATTCACTGGCACTACCAGGTTTTACGGTAGCTGCTCCCATTCCCTCCCCTGCGCGTCACAACAGCAAGAGGATGATTGTTCTGGGGCTCTATTCGCATCAGTCCTGGTGGTGGAAACATCGGGGTGGCCACTGATGGAAATGGGGGTACACCGGACTCAGGACAAAGTCCGCACCCCCCCCCCCCCGGAGGTGACCCCCCCCACCAGACTCAGGACAAAAGCCGGTGACCCCTACGATGGACTCATGGGTGACAAAGCCGGTGAGGGGGGTCACCGGCTTTGTCCTGAGTCCGGTGACCCCCCCAATTTTTAAAAATGAATGCATGAATCGTGTGGGGATGTGCGGGACAACCAATTAAAAGCCAGAAAAGACCACCATGCACTAAAACGCCAGGAGGACCACAAGATTGCAGGCACAGCCAGGGTTGGTTGTGTTAAAAACGGGTCGTTTTAAACAGTCGTTTAATTCAGTAAAATACAATCGAGCCCCGCGCCGTATAAAACCGCCGGCATACGTCTTGAATGACACTCCATCAACTTGCAGAATGTTAGTCATCGATACACGAGAAGGAACGTGTCTTTGTCCCTTGCGACGTCCACGCAGCACAGCCGACCGCGCAAACATTACTACACGAAGTGTATGGACCAAAACTACTGCATGAAGTGTCAGTACCAAACCAAAATTCCCTGGTTGACTCGCAGGAACGGGTATATTTTTAAGTATGAAGTCTTTTTTCAGGCTTTAATTTCCTCTCAAAAAATTTGCCTTGCGCAGTTTTTCCGTCCCCCCCCCAACAAGGAGGCCCAAAGTAACCACCCGTGGCCCAAAAGTTGTCACCGCTTGTGCCCAAAAACTGGCCAGCAGGTAAAAAATTTTTCCGCACCTCTTCCAGAATAATGAATTTTTTTTATGTGCGGTGCAAAAAAATTTTTGACCTGTGAACGAACACTGAAAACAGAACAAAATCCTCGTGTCAATCAATGTCAAGTCAAAACTGCTGCAAAAAAGTGTCAACAGGTGAAAGGAGTTTCCTTCAGGACACGGGTTTTCACTGGCACTTTCAAACAAAGCAAACAAAGCAAAAGAGAATGCACAGAGAAGGAATGCAAACAGGTTCCAGGTTGCAATGGGGGGCTTACAACAGATGTTGGTGCAGCCACTGGCCCTGAGTCTGGCAATGAAAACCAAAACTGTGAAAAGATGTCTGATGCCTGGTGTGAGATGACAGGGTAAGGATGGAGGACAATGTTGAAAAGCAATCTGGGGGGTTGGTTGGGGAAGATGTCACCACCAGAAGGTTTCCCTGCATGCAAATGGAAAGGTTGATGATGGGTGACCTTTGGAGACCCAAAGAATGGTTGTATGCATGATGGGTTTGCAGTGGTTGGGCATGATAGAAGGGGTGGGTTTGCAGTGATTGGGGGGCTGATCATTGGGGGGGCCTTTGCAGGCCCAGTGGCTGGGGGCCTTTTCAGGCCCAGTGGATGGGGGCCTTTGCAGGCCCAGTGGCTGGGGGGGCCTTTTCAGGCCCAGAAGGGTTGGTGGGGGCCTTTTCAGGCCCAAAGAAACCACATAAGCCATGAAGGCCACACCGGCCGTAGACAGCATGATGGGCTCCTGCAGTAACACCAAAGGGCCTTGAAACTTGAATAAAGCTGCCTGCACCAGCAGGGCTTCTGCCTTCTTCCGCCTGCACCAGCAGGACTTCTGCCTTCTTCCGCCTGCACCAGCAGGACTTCTGCCTCTTCCGCCTGCACCAGCAGGACTTGTAAGTGGGTTCGACGATAGTTGAATTCTTGACTTGGATACTTGACCCCACCAGGGGCTTTTCAATTGTCCGCATGTATTATGCGAAAAAAAGACACTCAGAAAGGGCGGACTTCTCCACGGTGGGTAGCTCAGCTTCACCCAATCCGTGCCCCGGCCCAGGGAAACGTCTCTTTTGGCCCTCGCCACAAGAGGAACCCCCTTGCGACTCCCTGTGCCGCCACAGGTCGCGGGTTGTTTATACTGTGGGTGTAATGTACAACAGGGTGAAGAGTGATCTGTTCAGGGTGCGGAGGTCAGTGGTTAGAGGAAGATGAGCAAAGGTCACCTTCAATATATATTGGGCGGGGAGGGGGGCGTTTGTACCTCCTTTGCCACTGGATGGCGTGTTTGTGTCGGGTTTTCGCCCTTCTTGCCGCTGGTTGGCATGTGTGCATCAGGACCCAGGGAGTGTCACCTTCGGCTTGGGCTTGGGCTGTTTTACTCCATGGGTTCATGGGTTGGGGTTGGCCTTGGTTTGGAGCAGATGGCTGGCGTTGGCGGCATATCAAGGAGAGGATATAGAGGAAAGATATGAAGAGGGTAGGGTTTTCAAGTGGAGGGGGGGGTTAACCAAGGTCAACTGGTGGTTTGCGAAGGTGTTTACTGGGAATACGGGAGGTGGCAACCGGCAGAGAGGTCAGTGTCATTTGACAGGTTTGGTGTAGAAGCTCCAAACCAGTTGTTTAGAGATTTCTTTCGCCAGGGTGAGTGAGAGTCCTTGCCACACTTCTGCTTCGGTTTGGCGCTGAAGCCAACCCTCCTTTGCCCTAACAAGGCTTTGAGGAGGGTGGACATCAGAGAACGACCTTGTTGTCCCAGGCCGCCAAAGCAGTCAAGCACAAACGGGGTAAGGCGCCAGCCTCGTCTCGAGCAAGTTGCGTCATATTTGCGGTGTTTGTCAGCTTCTTGTTTTTCTTGCCAAATCGGAAGTTGTGCGGCACGGCTCAGAGGGTTGCTTGGGGTCTGTGTGACGGATGGTGACGTCGATGGCAACCGGGCCCTCACTGTCAAGGCGAGGGATGAAGATATCACCAGGGCGGGATTGTCATCAGCCCGTTGTTCTTTTTTGGCTTGGAATCCGGCACGTTGAGCCAAGGAGGTGAGGAAGTCTTGGACCGCTGCATGTCGCTTGTACAGGTTGTTGAATTTGCAACATGCAGGTGATGTCCAGAAACATCCAATGTTCCCTGGCACTTTGGGCAGAGTGTCTTTTCCAGAAGAGGCTCCCTCTGTGAGCGTCATGCCAATGTTCCACCGCAAAAGGCATCGAAATTCAGCGGAAGGCAACAAAGTGCGGGTGCCCGTGCTTGGGGTGGCGGCCGCCCAAGCCATGGCATGAGGCTGGCATTGGCTGGCAAATCGGACTTGATCAGTAGCGGGCAGGGTTCTTGCAGGACTGTTTGCCGTGCCGTGGAGAACTGTCCATTCCACCACTTCTGGGAGGTGTGAGGGCTTTGCGCGTCTTTCAAGAGTGACAGGTCATCGACCCATTGCACAAGTGGGGCAACGTTGCCAAGGAGGGTTGATGCTTCTTGGAGGCATACCAAAGTGTCTGAGGGGGCCCTGGGGAATGCCGAAGGAATGCCAAGGGTTTCGGGGCCCGACGGATGTATTCCACAATGCCAGCAATCCGAGCTGGTAAACGAATGTGTCCTGGATCAGAGATGCCGAGTCCACCGAGCCGGATGGGGAGGCAAACTTGTTCCCATTGTTCAGGTGAGCAAGGGCCGCCAACTATTCCTTCAAAGCAGTGTCGGAGGGTTGTACGAAAAGCTGCACATTCTGGGCCCTGTGGAAGAGGTGTGGCACGAAGAAGGTCATTGACTTTGCATGATGTCAGCAATATCGTAGGATGGTGAACTGTAGGTGTGCCTGGGGGAGCCTTGAGAGGGAGTCACACGCCTTCACAACACCATCCACACGTTTGCGCCAGATCTGTCGGGCAAAAGCGTCACCTTCGGGATGGCAGAGTGGCACACAAGGACCTTGACCCCGGAGTCCTTCACGAATGGAATAATTGGTACTTGGCGGAGGGGGCTGTCTGTGGGATGGCGTCCGAAAGCAGCATGGTTGCCAGCCGAGGTGAAAGAGGGGCCCCACAGGGTTGCACTTTGCA
>CAAHFI010477988.1:0-11300 GCA_900893395.1 Euglena gracilis
GGCTAGAGGTCGGCGATCCTTACCTGATTGTTGCGAAGGGCGGCGGCCGACAGGCGCAATTTTGCCCCGCGGGGCGTGCGCAAAACGCAGCGGTTACCGGCCGGGGCGCAAAATAGCACTTGGGCAACGGACGCCCCCAAAAACGTCATTTTTCGGTCATTTTGGGCGAAAACGACCGCGTCGGCGCTCCTAAAATGAGCGCTCTGCCCCGGCTAGAGGTCGGCGATCCTTTACCTGATTTTGCGAAGGGCGGCGGCCGACAGGCGCAATTTTGCCCGGCGGCGTGCGCAAAACGCAGCGTTACCGGCCGGGAGGCGCAAAATAGCACTTGGCAACGGACGCCCCAAAAACGTCATTTTTCGGTCATTTTCGGGCGAAAACGGACGCGTCGGCGCTCCTAAAATGAGCGCTCTGCCCCGGCTAGAGGTCGGCGATCCTTTACCTGATGTTGCGAAGGGCGGCCGACAGGCGCAATTTTGCCCGCGGCGGGCGTGCGCAAAACGCAGCGGTTACCGGCCGGGGGCGCAAAATAGCACTTGGCAACGGACGCCCCAAAAACGTCATTTTTCGGTCATTTTCGGCGAAAACGGACCGCGTCGGCGCTCCTAAAAATGAGCGCTCTGCCCCGGCTAGAGGTCGGCGATCCTTTACCTGATTTTGCGAAGGGCGGCCGACAGGCGCAATTTTGCCCGCGCGGGCGTGCGCAAAACGCAGCGGTTACCGGCCGGGAGGCGCAAAATAGCACTTGGGCAACGGACGCCCAAAAACGTCATTTTTTGGTCATTTTCGGCGAAAACGACCGCGTCGGCGCTCCAAAATGAGCGCTCTGCCCCGGCTAGAGGTCGGCGATCCTTTACCTGATTGTTGCGAAGGGCGGCGGGCCGACAGGCGCAATTTTGCCCGCGGCGGCGCGCGCAAAACGCAGCGGTTACCGGCCGGGAGGCGCAAAATAGCACTTGGGCAACGGACGCCCCAAAAACGTCATTTTCGGTCATTTTCGGGCGAAAACGGACCGCGTCGGCGCTCCTAAAATGAGCGCTCTGCCCCGGCTAGAGGTCGGCGATCCTTTACCTGATTGTTGCGAAGGGCGGCGGGCCGACAGGCGCAATTTTGCCCGCGGCGGGCGTGCGCAAAACGCAGCGGTTACCGGCCGGGAGGCGCAAAATAGCACTTGGGCAACGGACGCCCCAAAAACGTCATTTTTCGGTCATTTTCGGGCGAAAAAGGACCGCGTCGGCGCTCCTAAAATGAGCGCTCTGCCCCGGCTAGAGGTCGGCGATCCTTTACCTGATTGTTGCGAAGGGCGGCGGGCCGACAGGCGCAATTTTGCCCGCGGCGGGCGTGCGCAAAACGCAGCGGTTACCGGCCGGGAGGCGCAAAATAGCACTTGGGCAACGGACGCCCCCAAAAACGTCATTTTTCGGTCATTTTCGGCGAAAAGGACCGCGTCGGCGCTCCTAAAATGAGCGCTCTGCCCCGGCTAGAGGTCGGCGATCCTTTACCTGATTGTTGCGAAGGGCGGCGGGCCGACAGGCGCAATTTTGCCCGCGGCGGGCGTGCGCAAAACGCAGCGGTTACCGGCCGGGAGGCGCAAAATAGCACTTGGGCAACGGACGCCCCCAAAAACGTCATTTTTCGGTCATTTTCGGGCGAAAAGGACCGCGTCGGCGCTCCTAAAATGAGCGCTCTGCCCCGGCTAGAGGTCGGCGATCCTTTACCTGATTGTTGCGAAGGGCGGCGGGCCGACAGGCGCAATTTTGCCCGCGGCGGGCGTGCGCAAAACGCAGCGGTTACCGGCCGGGAGGCGCAAAATAGCACTTGGGCAACGGACGCCCCAAAAACGTCATTTTTCGGTCATTTTCGGGCGAAAAGGACCGCGTCGGCGCTCCTAAAATGAGCGCTCTGCCCCGGCTAGAGGTCGGCGATCCTTTACCTGATTGTTGCGAAGGGCGGCGGGCCGACAGGCGCAATTTTGCCCGCGGCGGGCGTGCGCAAAACGCAGCGGTTACCGGCCGGGAGGCGCAAAATAGCACTTGGGCAACGGACGCCCCCAAAAACGTCATTTTTCGTCATTTTCGGGCGAAAACGACCGCGTCGGCGCTCCTAAAATGAGCGCTCTGCCCCGGCTAGAGGTCGGCGATCCTTTACCTGATTGTTGCGAAGGGCGGCGGGCCGACAGGCGCAATTTTGCCCGCGGCGGGCGTGCGCAAAACGCAGCGGTTACCGGCCGGGAGGCGCAAAATAGCACTTGGGCAACGGACGCCCCAAAAACGTCATTTTTCGGTCATTTTCGGGCGAAAAGACCGCGTCGGCGCTCCTAAAATGAGCGCTCTGCCCCGGCTAGAGGTCGGCGATCCTTTACCTGATTGTTGCGAAGGGCGGCGGGCCGACAGGCGCAATTTTGCCCGCGGCGGGCGTGCGCAAAACGCAGCGGTTACCGGCCGGAGGCGCAAAATAGCACTTGGGCAACGGACGCCCCAAAAACGTCATTTTTCGGTCATTTTCGGGCGAAAACGACCGCGTCGGCGCTCCTAAAATGAGCGCTCTGCCCCGGCTAGAGGTCGGCGATCCTTTACCTGATTGTTGCGAAGGGCGGCGGGCCGACAGGCGCAATTTTGCCCGCGGCGGGCGTGCGCAAAACGCAGCGGTTACCGGCCGGGAGGCGCAAAATAGCACTTGGGCAACGGACGCCCCAAAAACGTCATTTTTCGGTCATTTTCGGGCGAAAAGACCGCGTCGGCGCTCCTAAAATGAGCGCTCTGCCCCGGCTAGAGGTCGGCGATCCTTTACCTGATTGTTGCGAAGGGCGGCGGGCCGACAGGCGCAATTTTGCCCGCGGCGGGCGTGCGCAAAACGCAGCGGTTACCGGCCGGGAGGCGCAAAATAGCACTTGGGCAACGGACGCCCCCAAAAACGTCATTTTTCGGTCATTTTCGGGCGAAAACGACCGCGTCGGCGCTCCTAAAATGAGCGCTCTGCCCCGGCTAGAGGTCGGCGATCCTTTACCTGATTGTTGCGAAGGGCGGCGGGCCGACAGGCGCAATTTTGCCCGCGGCGGGCGTGCGCAAAACGCAGCGGTTACCGGCCGGGAGGCGCAAAATAGCACTTGGGCAACGGACGCCCCAAAAACGTCATTTTTCGGTCATTTTCGGGCGAAAAGACCGCGTCGGCGCTCCTAAAATGAGCGCTCTGCCCCGGCTAGAGGTCGGCGATCCTTTACCTGATTGTTGCGAAGGGCGGCGGGCCGACAGGCGCAATTTTGCCCGCGGCGGGCGTGCGCAAAACGCAGCGGTTACCGGCCGGGAGGCGCAAAATAGCACTTGGGCAACGGACGCCCCCAAAAACGTCATTTTTCGGTCATTTTCGGGCGAAAACGACCGCGTCGGCGCTCCTAAAATGAGCGCTCTGCCCCGGCTAGAGGTCGGCGATCCTTTACCTGATTGTTGCGAAGGGCGGCGGCCGACAGGCGCAATTTTGCCCGCGGCGGGCGTGCGCAAAACGCAGCGGTTACCGGCCGGGAGGCGCAAAATAGCACTTGGGCAACGGACGCCCCAAAAACGTCATTTTTCGGTCATTTTCGGGCGAAAACGACCGCGTCGGCGCTCCTAAAATGAGCGCTCTGCCCCGGCTAGAGGTCGGCGATCCTTTACCTGATTGTTGCGAAGGGCGGCGGGCCGACAGGCGCAATTTTGCCCGCGGCGGGCGTGCGCAAAACGCAGCGGTTACCGGCCGGGAGGCGCAAAATAGCACTTGGGCAACGGACGCCCCAAAAACGTCATTTTTCGGTCATTTTCGGGCGAAAAGGACCGCGTCGGCGCTCCTAAAATGAGCGCTCTGCCCCGGCTAGAGGTCGGCGATCCTTTACCTGATTGTTGCGAAGGGCGGCGGGCCGACAGGCGCAATTTTGCCCGCGGCGGGCGTGCGCAAAACGCAGCGGTTACCGGCCGGGAGGCGCAAAATAGCACTTGGGCAACGGACGCCCCAAAAACGTCATTTTTCGGTCATTTTCGGGCGAAAACGACCGCGTCGGCGCTCCTAAAATGAGCGCTCTGCCCGGCTAGAGGTCGGCGATCCTTTACCTGATTGTTGCGAAGGGCGGCGGGCCGACAGGCGCAATTTTGCCCGCGGCGGGCGTGCGCAAAACGCAGCGGTTACCGGCCGGGAGGCGCAAAATAGCACTTGGGCAACGGACGCCCCAAAAACGTCATTTTTCGGTCATTTTCGGGCGAAAACGACCGCGTCGGCGCTCCTAAAATGAGCGCTCTGCCCCGGCTAGAGGTCGGCGATCCTTTACCTGATTGTTGCGAAGGGCGGCGGGCCGACAGGCGCAATTTTGCCCGCGGCGGGCGTGCGCAAAACGCAGCGGTTACCGGCCGGGAGGCGCAAAATAGCACTTGGGCAACGGACGCCCCAAAAACGTCATTTTTCGGTCATTTTCGGGCGAAAACGACCGCGTCGGCGCTCCTAAAATGAGCGCTCTGCCCCGGCTAGAGGTCGGCGATCCTTTACCTGATTGTTGCGAAGGGCGGCGGGCCGACAGGCGCAATTTTGCCCGCGGCGGGCGTGCGCAAAACGCAGCGGTTACCGGCCGGGAGGCGCAAAATAGCACTTGGGCAACGGACGCCCCCAAAAACGTCATTTTTCGGTCATTTTCGGGCGAAAACGACCGCGTCGGCGCTCCTAAAATGAGCGCTCTGCCCCGGCTAGAGGTCGGCGATCCTTTACCTGATTGTTGCGAAGGGCGGCGGGCCGACAGGCGCAATTTTGCCCGCGGCGGGCGTGCGCAAAACGCAGCGGTTACCGGCCGGGAGGCGCAAAATAGCACTTGGGCAACGGACGCCCCAAAAACGTCATTTTTCGGTCATTTTCGGGCGAAAACGACCGCGTCGGCGCTCCTAAAATGAGCGCTCTGCCCCGGCTAGAGGTCGGCGATCCTTTACCTGATTGTTGCGAAGGGCGGCGGGCCGACAGGCGCAATTTTGCCCGCGGCGGGCGTGCGCAAAACGCAGCGGTTACCGGCCGGGAGGCGCAAAATAGCACTTGGGCAACGGACGCCCCCAAAAACGTCATTTTTCGGTCATTTTCGGGCGAAAACGACCGCGTCGGCGCTCCTAAAATGAGCGCTCTGCCCCGGCTAGAGGTCGGCGATCCTTTACCTGATTGTTGCGAAGGGCGGCGGGCCGACAGGCGCAATTTTGCCCGCGGCGGGCGTGCGCAAAACGCAGCGGTTACCGGCCGGGAGGCGCAAAATAGCACTTGGGCAACGGACGCCCCCAAAAACGTCATTTTTCGGTCATTTTCGGGCGAAAAGGACCGCGTCGGCGCTCCTAAAATGAGCGCTCTGCCCCGGCTAGAGGTCGGCGATCCTTTACCTGATTGTTGCGAAGGGCGGCGGGCCGACAGGCGCAATTTTGCCCGCGGCGGGCGTGCGCAAAACGCAGCGGTTACCGGCCGGGAGGCGCAAAATAGCACTTGGGCAACGGACGCCCCAAAAACGTCATTTTTCGGTCATTTTCGGGCGAAAAGGACCGCGTCGGCGCTCCTAAAATGAGCGCTCTGCCCCGGCTAGAGGTCGGCGATCCTTTACCTGATTGTTGCGAAGGGCGGCGGGCCGACAGGCGCAATTTTGCCCGCGGCGGGCGTGCGCAAAACGCAGCGGTTACCGGCCGGGGGCGCAAAATAGCACTTGGGCAACGGACGCCCCAAAAACGTCATTTTTCGGTCATTTTCGGCGAAAAGACCGCGTCGGCGCTCCTAAAATGAGCGCTCTGCCCCGGCTAGAGGTCGGCGATCCTTTACCTGATTGTTGCGAAGGGCGGCGGGCCGACAGGCGCAATTTTGCCCGCGCGGGCGTGCGCAAAACGCAGCGGTTACCGGCCGGGAGGCGCAAAATAGCACTTGGGCAACGGACGCCCCAAAAACGTCATTTTTCGGTCATTTTCGGGCGAAAACGACCGCGTCGGCGCTCCTAAAATGAGCGCTCTGCCCCGGCTAGAGGTCGGCGATCCTTTACCTGATTGTTGCGAAGGGCGGCGGGCCGACAGGCGCAATTTTGCCCGCGGCGGCGTGCGCAAAACGCAGCGGTTACCGGCCGGGAGGCGCAAAATAGCACTTGGGCAACGGACGCCCCAAAAACGTCATTTTTCGGTCATTTTCGGGCGAAAAGACCGCGTCGGCGCTCCTAAAATGAGCGCTCTGCCCCGGCTAGAGGTCGGCGATCCTTTACCTGATTGTTGCGAAGGGCGGCGGGCCGACAGGCGCAATTTTGCCCGCGGCGGGCGTGCGCAAAACGCAGCGGTTACCGGCCGGGAGGCGCAAAATAGCACTTGGGCAACGGACGCCCCAAAAACGTCATTTTTCGGTCATTTTCGGGCGAAAAGACCGCGTCGGCGCTCCTAAAATGAGCGCTCTGCCCCGGCTAGAGGTCGGCGATCCTTTACCTGATTGTTGCGAAGGGCGGCGGGCCGACAGGCGCAATTTTGCCCGCGGCGGGCGTGCGCAAAACGCAGCGGTTACCGGCCGGGAGGCGCAAAATAGCACTTGGGCAACGGACGCCCCAAAAACGTCATTTTTCGGTCATTTTCGGGCGAAAAGGACCGCGTCGGCGCTCCTAAAATGAGCGCTCTGCCCCGGCTAGAGGTCGGCGATCCTTTACCTGATTGTTGCGAAGGGCGGCGGGCCGACAGGCGCAATTTTGCCCGCGGCGGGCGTGCGCAAAACGCAGCGGTTACCGGCCGGGAGGCGCAAAATAGCACTTGGGCAACGGACGCCCCAAAAACGTCATTTTTCGGTCATTTTCGGGCGAAAACGACCGCGTCGGCGCTCCTAAAATGAGCGCTCTGCCCCGGCTAGAGGTCGGCGATCCTTTACCTGATTGTTGCGAAGGGCGGCGGGCCGACAGGCGCAATTTTGCCCGCGGCGGGCGTGCGCAAAACGCAGCGGTTACCGGCCGGGAGGCGCAAAATAGCACTTGGGCAACGGACGCCCCAAAAACGTCATTTTTCGGTCATTTTCGGCGAAAACGACCGCGTCGGCGCTCCTAAAATGAGCGCTCTGCCCCGGCTAGAGGTCGGCGATCCTTTACCTGATTGTTGCGAAGGGCGGCGGGCCGACAGGCGCAATTTTGCCCGCGGCGGGCGTGCGCAAAACGCAGCGGTTACCGGCCGGGAGGCGCAAAATAGCACTTGGGCAACGGACGCCCCAAAAACGTCATTTTTCGGTCATTTTCGGGCGAAAACGACCGCGTCGGCGCTCCTAAAATGAGCGCTCTGCCCCGGCTAGAGGTCGGCGATCCTTTACCTGATTGTTGCGAAGGGCGGCGGGCCGACAGGCGCAATTTTGCCCGCGGCGGGCGTGCGCAAAACGCAGCGGTTACCGGCCGGGAGGCGCAAAATAGCACTTGGGCAACGGACGCCCCAAAAACGTCATTTTTCGGTCATTTTCGGCGAAAACGACCGCGTCGGCGCTCCTAAAATGAGCGCTCTGCCCCGGCTAGAGGTCGGCGATCCTTTACCTGATTGTTGCGAAGGGCGGCGGGCCGACAGGCGCAATTTTGCCCGCGGCGGGCGTGCGCAAAACGCAGCGGTTACCGGCCGGGAGGCGCAAAATAGCACTTGGGCAACGGACGCCCCAAAAACGTCATTTTTCGGTCAAAATCGGCGCTCCTAAAATGAGCGCTCTGCCCCGGCTAGAGGTCGGCGATCCTTTACCTGATTGTTGCGAAGGGCGGCGGGCCGACAGGCGCAATTTTGCCCGCGGGCGTGCGCAAAACGCAGCGGTTACCGGCCGGGAGGCGCAAAATAGCACTTGGGCAACGGACGCCCCCAAAAACGTCATTTTTCGGTCATTTTCGGGCGAAAACGACCGCGTCGGCGCTCCTAAAATGAGCGCTCTGCCCCGGCTAGAGGTCGGCGATCCTTTACCTGATTGTTGCGAAGGGCGGCGGGCCGACAGGCGCAATTTTGCCCGCGGCGGGCGTGCGCAAAACGCAGCGGTTACCGGCCGGGAGGCGCAAAATAGCACTTGGGCAACGGACGCCCCAAAAACGTCATTTTTCGGTCATTTTCGGGAAAACGACCGCGTCGGCGCTCCTAAAATGAGCGCTCTGCCCCGGCTAGAGGTCGGCGATCCTTTACCTGATTGTTGCGAAGGGCGGCGGGCCGACAGGCGCAATTTTGCCCGCGGCGGGCGTGCGCAAAACGCAGCGGTTACCGGCCGGGAGGCGCAAAATAGCACTTGGGCAACGGACGCCCCAAAAACGTCATTTTTCGGTCATTTTCGGGCGAAAAGGACCGCGTCGGCGCTCCTAAAATGAGCGCTCTGCCCCGGCTAGAGGTCGGCGATCCTTTACCTGATTGTTGCGAAGGGCGGCGGGCGACAGGCGCAATTTTGCCGCGGCGGGCGTGCGCAAAACGCAGCGGTTACCGGCCGGGAGGCGCAAAATAGCACTTGGGCAACGGACGCCCCAAAAACGTCATTTTTCGGTCATTTTCGGCGAAAACGGACCGCGTCCGGCGCTCCTAAAAAGAGCGCTCTGCCCCGGCTAGAGGTCGGCGATCCTTTACCTGATTGTTGCGAAGGGCGGCGGGCCGACAGGCGCAATTTTGCCCGCGGCGGGCGTGCGCAAAACGCAGCGGTTACCGGCCGGGAGGCGCAAAATAGCACTTGGGCAACGGACGCCCCCAAAAACGTCATTTTTCGGTCATTTTCGGGCGAAAACGGACCGCGTCGGCGCTCCTAAAATGAGCGCTCTGCCCCGGCTAGAGGTCGGCGATCCTTTACCTGATTGTTGCGAAGGGCGGCGGGACAGGCGCAATTTTGCCCGCGGCGGGCGTGCGCAAAACGCAGCGTTACCGGCCGGGAGGCGCAAAATAGCACTTGGGCAACGGACGCCCCCAAAAACGTCATTTTTCGGTCATTTTCGGGCGAAAACGGACCGCGTCGGCGCTCCTAAAATGAGCGCTCTGCCCCGGCTAGAGGTCGGCGATCCTTTACCTGATTGTTGCGAAGGGCGGCGGGCCGACAGGCGCAATTTTGCCCGCGGCGGGCGTGCGCAAAACGCAGCGGTTACCGGCCGGGAGGCGCAAAATAGCACTTGGCAACGGACGCCCCAAAAACGTCATTTTCGGTCATTTTCGGGCGAAAAGGACGCGT
Organism: Euglena gracilis; assembly: GCA_900893395.1. Taxonomy (NCBI): domain Eukaryota; phylum Euglenozoa; class Euglenophyceae; order Euglenales; family Euglenaceae; genus Euglena; species Euglena gracilis. The sequence continues at coordinate 9,154 of CAAHFI010477988.1, forward strand.
CGGCGCTCCTAAAATGCGAGCGCTCTGCCCCGGCTAGAGGTCGGCGATCCTTTACCTGATTGTTGCGAAGGGCGGCGGGCCGACAGGCGCAATTTTGCCGCGGCGGGCGTGCGCAAAACGCAGCAGTTACCGCCCGGGAGGCGCAAAATAGCACGTAATTAACGGACGCCCCAAAAACGTCATTTTTCGGCCATTTTCGGCCGAAATCGGCTGCCGGCGCTCCAAAAACGAGCGCTCTGCCCCGGCTAGAGGTCGGCGATCCTTTACCTGACTGTTGCGAAGGGCGGCGGGCGGATAGGCGCAATTTTGCCCGCGGCGGGCGTGCGTAAAACGCAGCAGTTACCGCCCGGGAGGCGCAAAATAGCACGTAATTAACGGACGCCCCAAAAACGTCATTTTCGGCCATTTTCGGCCGAAATCGGCTGCGCCGGCGCTCCAAAAACGAGCGCTTGCCCCGGCTAGAGGTCGGCGATCCTTTACCTGACTGTTGCGAAGGGGGCGGGCGGATAGGCGCAATTTTGCCCGCGGCGGGCGTGCGTAAAACGCAGCAGTTACCGCCCGGGAGGCGCAAAATAGCACGTAATTAACGGACGCCCAAAAAACGTCATTTTCGGCCATTTTCGGCCGAAATCGGCTGCGCCGGCGCTCCAAAAACGAGCGCTCTGCCCCGGCTAGAGGTCGGCGATCCTTTACCTGACTGTTGCGAAGGCGGCGGGCGGGGATAGGCGCAATTTTGCCCGCGGCGGGCGTGCGTAAAACGCAGCAGTTACCGCCCGGGAGGCGCAAAATAGCACGTAATTAACGACGACGCCCCAAAAACGTCATTTTCGGCCATTTTCGGCCGAAATCGGCTGCGCCGGCGCTCCAAAAACGAGCGCTCTGCCCCGGCTAGAGGTCGGCGATCCTTTACCTGACTGTTGCGAAGGGCGGCGGGCGGATAGGCGCAATTTTGCCCGCGGCGGGCGTGCGTAAAACGCAGCAGTTACCGCCCGGGAGGCGCAAAATAGCACGTAATTAACGGACGCCCCAAAAAACGTCATTTTCGGCCATTTTCGGCCGAAATCGGCTGCGCCGGCGCTCCAAAAACGAGCGCTCTGCCCCGGCTAGAGGTCGGCGATCCTTTACCTGACTGTTGCGAAGGGCGGGCGGATAGGCGCAATTTTGCCGCGGCGGGCGTGCGTAAAACGCAGCAGTTACCGCCCGGGAGGCGCAAAATAGCACGTAATTAACGGACGCCCCAAAAACGTCATTTTTCGGCCATTTTCGCCGAAATCGGCTGCGCCGGCGCTCCAAAAACGAGCGCTCTGCCCCGGCTAGAGGTCGGCGATCCTTTACCTGACTGTTGCGAAGGGCGGCGGGCGGATAGGCGCAATTTTGCCCGGCGGGCGTGCGTAAAACGCAGCAGTTACCGCCCGGGAGGCGCAAAATAGCACGTAATTAACGGACGCCCCAAAAAACGTCTTTCCGGCCATTTTGCCGAAATCGCTGCGCCGGCGCTCCAAAAACGAGCGCTCTGCCCCGGCTAGAGGTCGGCGATCCTTTACCTGACTTTGCGAAGGGCGGCGGGCGGATAGGCGCAATTTTGCCGGCGGGCGTGCGTAAAACGCAGCAGTTACCGCCCGGGAGGCGCAAAATAGCACGTAATTAACGGACGCCCCAAAAACGTCATTTTCGGCCATTTTCGCCGAAATCGGCTGCGCCGGCGCTCCAAAAACGAGCGCTCTGCCCCGGCTAGAGGTCGGCGATCCTTTACCTGACTGTTGCGAAGGGCGGCGGGCGGATAGGCGCAATTTTGCCCGCGGCGGGCGTGCGTAAAACGCAGCAGTTACCGCCCGGGAGGCGCAAAATAGCACGTAATTAACGGACGCCCCCAAAAACGTCATTTTTCGGCCATTTTCGGCCGAAATCGGCTGCGCCGGCGCTCCAAAAACGAGCGCTCTGCCCCGGCTAGAGGTCGGCGATCCTTTACCTGACTTTGCGAAGGGCGGGCGGATAGGCGCAATTTTGCCGCGGCTGGGCGTGCGTAAAACGCAGCAGTTACCGCCCGGGAGGCGCAAAATAGCACGTAATTAACGGACGCCCCCAAAAACGTCATTTTTCGGCCATTTTTCGGCCGAAATCGGCTGCGCCGGCGCTCCAAAAACGAG
>CAAHFI010478523.1:0-14403 GCA_900893395.1 Euglena gracilis
TTTTTTTTCAGTCGCGAGCGACTGGATTCCTAGTTTCCGAATCACCTGGGTTTGACCCCCAACTCCCCGCCAGGCCCGAGTTATTCACGCGCGAAGGGGTCCAAGCACGTCATCCGAGTCTAGGTATGTCGAGATAGGCAACCGGGTCCGGATCAAGAAGCAGGCTGACCGGCCGATGCAGATTCAGGGGGACGACCCTAGCTTCCTGTTGGCCTTCGACGCCATGTGCATGAGGCCCTTGCTCAGACCGATCGTCGGTAGTCGCTCAGAACCTGTTACCTACAGGCCCGACATGGTCGCACTGACTTACGAACCTTTCGAAGGATGCATCGGCCTGGCTGAGCTTCGCGACATTACTGGCCTGGCAGTCGGAAGCTTCAACCTGGCTGCACAAGCTTCCGAGCACGCCTGGCTTGTCGCCTGCCAGGACGCTGTCATGCTTGATCGAATGTCGAGGTCGATCTGTGTCGCAGGCTACAGTGTCGGGATCAACACGGACGGGAAGCTGTCAACTGCAGTTAGAAGGCCACCGTCCGTCCAGCTGTGCCTGTCCGTGCACCTGAGGTCGTCCGTATCTTGCTACTTCGGTCGGATCACGAGGGCCCAGCTGCACATTGTCGCTGCCTGCGTGGTCTCGCAACTCGCAGTCTGTATCCCTTGAGCTTCCCTTCAGCCGCGTGCCTGCGTTTAACGAGCCGTACGCGCTTTGTCCGTCTACCCTTGTTCGTTCGTGTTGCCCAAGTCGCCCGGTCTAAGCGTTCGCAAACCGCAACCTTGGCAGGGCAACGAGCTGCGGTTTGCACCACCCGGACTCTGTACCGTCTGGACTTTGTAACACCTGGACCGTTGTACCACACGTGTACCCTTGAACAATTGAACCGTTGAACCGACAGTGGACGTGTACGCATCAGAGAAGCGAGAGGCTCAGCAGGGCGAACAGTGGATGGGTGTGCCAGCTGCTGGCGTCGAAGAAGCTCGGGACGAACAGGGAAACGGTGCCCAGTGGGGCGATCCGGTCGACGGTACGGATGAGGCTGGACTCGTGAACCGTCCTGGCTCCAGATGGACAAACCTGGACCCACAGAAGGACGCGGAAACCGACGGCCTGAGCAGGCAACAGCTGTTCAGCTGGGCAACCGGGCCCTTTGGCTTCAGGCTCAGGCGAAGCTTGGCAGTCCTAAGACCGCACATGGCGAGCCAGCACCCTTGGGCCGCCAGGGAATAAAGACTGACGGACACTCGTCACTCACAGGCTGACATGCAGGGACCTTGGCTGTACTGGGCACACGTGGACACACAGGGCACCGTTCATCAACAGGCTGGGAACCGGCAGCTTGCCGACTGCCCGGGAAGGGCAGAAAGGCGCAGACACTTGAGGGTCCGGGACACTCAGACGCTCAGAGCACTCGGACGCCCAGAGCATCCGGCCGTGAAGGCTGGACCGGCAGCACTTGGCACCCAGCAGAGGCGAACGGGGGAACAGGCAGCGGGCAGTAAAAACCGACACTCAGAGCAGGCACTTGCCTCGAAGGTGGGCCTTGTCCGGGCTCACTTCTGGGCTGCTGTCTTCTTGGAATAATCATCCATCAACTTCGCCGAAAGCCCCTGGACACGTGTCAAGCACGTTTCAATCTGGCTCGGACCTCCAGCAGCCAAGTAGGTTGGCACCACCTTCTTCATGGTCGCCTTGAACCTGTCGACCGAGACATGTGCCCCACTGAAGACGTCTTCCGCAAACTGCCGTTCTTCCTTGCTCAATCCGAGGGAATCGTACAGGTGGACTCGGTTCATCTCATCCATCGGTCCCTTGACAACGCCAACCTCCGAAGCTGGCCCCATCATTCTGGTGCTCCGAAGGCCCTCTTCTGCTGCGAGGACAGGGTCGAAGTACGGCGCATAGGGGGCCGTGGCCAGCAGTCTGATCTCTGTGGCACGCAGGACCGGGTAGAACCTCATCAGGCCCGTGGACTCATCCTCCGACTTGGCAACGTTGATACGGTACGTGACCCGTGCGTAACAGCATCCCGTCATGGACAACTCTGATCGATCCATCGAGGTTGTCTACGTTACGCTCATGCGCGTCATCAACTGTCCGCTTGTGAGGGTCTCCCGCATGAAGTTCTCTGTGGACACCTCCGGTGCACCTTGGCTCGAAACACGGACCGTGGCCTCGATGATGGCCTGAACGGTGAACTTCGGGATGACTGCGTACACATTCCTCTTCCGCCACTCGACATCTTCGATGCTGGATACGCCCTCCAGCGCCTTCATCAGCTTTTCCACGCTGACAAGACTGTCGGAAGTGAAAGTCAGAAATCCTTCCTTTCCTTCGGTCGTCCGGGTCATGGCTATGGAATCCTTGATGCCAGTTGACTCTGGCTCTTCCTTCGATGAACTCGCCCGGCTCTTTCGGCCCGTGTCTTGCTTTGACCACTCCACTACCCTCATTGCAATCTGTTCTTCGTGCACAATCCGATCAAACAATTCCATCACGATTGGGTCGTCCAGCGCCGCTTTGCCGAACAACTCGGACGCACCAATGGCCAATCGGGCCTTCGCCGTCTCGGAAATCCGATCCACGTCCTGCCTGCTGATCGCCAGTTCATCTGCACCCAGCACACGGTCGATCACTTCCTGGTCGATCTTGCTCTGTTCAGTCGTGGCTTCCCCTTCACCTCCAGCTGCCTCGTGCTGCTGGACAACAGCTTCGGTCACCTCAGCTTCGGATGGGCGCGCCTCTGGAACACGTTCGGCCTCTGCCTCCATCGGGTGGCCCGAGGTCCTTGCCTTCTTGGTCGCCTTTTGCTCGCCTTCGCTCACCCGCTTGGCAGAGTCCTTTCCCTTTCCGGTGGATGCTGCACGGATCGAGGCAGACATCGCGGCAGTGAGCGTTCCTTGAGTCTAGTGGGCTCGAGATAAGACGGCGAAGTCACTCCGGCCCCGTGCGCTGGCTCGAGTGGGCTGCTACCAGTCCAACAAGGTCCGACCTGCGGTTTGATTGGCAAGGACAGGGAAGCATCAAGTAGTAGGCGTTAGGTGCGGAAGCTGGACTGCAAGCATCGGTTCGTGGACGTTAAGCAGTAAGCATTGGACGTCGGCTGCTTGCGGGAAGTGGATCGTGGGAAAACTTGGCCTTGCGCTGAACACTCGCGCCCGGCAGAGTCCATCGACCGTCTTGGACTTCAGGTTCGAACGCACTGGCGACACGGGTCGGTCTGCATCAGTCGGAAGCTTCGTCGACTTCGGTCCAGTGGACTCTTCACGGCTAAGAGCCCGGGAAGCAGCCCCGGGTGAACTTGGAAGGAAGCAGCAGCCAGCTGTCACCTTCTTGGAAGGTCGGATCTGTAGCCACGTGCAAACAGTCTGCCTTCTTCGAGCAGACACCAGCTCGAATGGATACACCGTTCTTTCACCACCTTGGTAAAGTCAACGGCTACAACACCCAGGTCCCTCAGTAGATCGCCTATGTCGACCCGGTCTTCCATGCTGCCGGTGAACTCGACATTGGTCGCCACCTTCTGTTCGTAAGTGTTCGGGTCGAAGGCGAACACTGAACTCAGGGCCCTTCCGGTCAGCTCCGGACTTTCCTTGTGGGCAGCTGCGCCGGCCACTATCCAACTCAGCACTGCTGCCCCGCACGACTGGGCAAGCTGCGTTCCGTATCGGTTCAGCCTTTGTGTCCTGGCCGAATGCGAAGCTGTTACCACGTGCAGCCTTCTGCACATTGCATCCGGCATCTTAGCGTAGTTGGGCCTCACAAGGGACACGGCAACCATCTGCGCGCAGAAGTCTTCCGTTCTGGGCATCATCCTCATCCTTCGGGTCATGATGGGCTCGCCAGTAGCCATCTTGAACAGCGTTGCCAAGTCCGGGTACCGGTTGCCTTTGCCCATGGCGAACTCGTCCACGAACATGACCGAACATTCCGGCCAGTCGGCGCTGTTCGTGTATTCGCCCCCGTCAACAGCAACGATGCTGGCCTGGCTCGTCACAACCACGGTTGGGCTGCCCAGAAGGCTGCGCATCAGGTCGATCAACGAGCTCTTGCCCGTTCCCCTGGGTCCAACAATGTGGATCAGGGTCGTCGGCCACTTGTCCGTCAGGAGGGCCACACCAAGGGCCCTTTGCAGCTGGAACCTCTGATCCTTGTACGGGATCAGGCTGCAGATGAACATGTTCCACTGATCCCAGATGGAACTGGGTGCGTGGCCAGGCGAACCCGTGAACAACGCCGACATGTTGCAGCCGGCCGTGCAGGACACCATCATTCTGGCCCGTTCGTCTTCATTAAGGTCCTCTTCTTGGACCATGCCGACTGTGCATCCTTCTGTCACGTACACCAGGTGCGTTCCTGCCCGAATGCAGGCGATCAGGTCTACCGTGCCCACTCTCGGTGCATTCATCAGCGACACCCGGTTGCGCGCCACCGAACAGGTGGTCTCGTCAGCCTCTTTGATCTGGAGGCTTCTCATCAGCTGTTCTGTCAGCTGGGCTTCGGTGTATCCGTGCCACCTGTTCGTGGAAAGCATCACCATCACCTTTGTCCTGAACCGGACCGCAGTCAGGCACTCCAGTTCAATCTCAATTTCCCCGGCCCTTGTGCTTTCCCGTTCAAGCTGGGCAAGCAGCCTTGGGTTCTTCCCCGAAGCTTCCCGCCAGAGCTTGGCCGACTCGACCGAAACGTCACGAATGTCGCTGATCTTCATCTTCTTTGACGGCTGCCGATCGCTGGCAGGCGAGTCAAGCCCGGCCTCGGAAGGGACACGGGCGAAGGCAGACCGGCTGGCTGCTGATCCGGAAGCGCTGGCAAATGCGGAAGACATGGAAGTCAGGAACGGCTTGCTGAACGAGGCTACGGTCGGTCGTCGTTAGGAACGAAGTCCACCCCTTCACTGCGCCTGCGAGCTCTAGGTCGCAACTAGCAGCTCGATGTTTCCGTGGCTTAGGCAGCTCGGCACTTCTGCGGTTTGTATAGCTGCCGGAGTCACCTGGCGCGCACGAGGGCAAGAAACACTGGGCACTTCGGGACTGTCGCCCTCGAAAGGCCCAAGGTTCAGGGCTCAGATAGAACTTCCTTCCACATGAGCACGGCTGCTGTTGGCCAACTCCAGGACTGGCCGAAGTACACCGGTTGCCTGCATCTGTGGCAGTTGTCCATCCGAAGGACAGTCTCGTACCCAGCTGGCCGACCTGAGCCTACGTAAACGACGACTCTGGCCCTTGAACAAAGGTCGACGATCAGGGGCACCCAGCTTTCTGCAACTGCAAGCTTGGCCTGGGCCTTATCAGCCGCATCACGTGGGCTAACGGGAACCCGGTTCACACACAGCAGTCCCTTTGTGGCAAGCTGACACCAGACGGACGGATCTTTCAAGTCTGGCCCGACCAAAGCAGGCTCTCGAGGACATGGCCCGTTGATACAGGACAACAGGCTGTTGGCCATGATCGACAGGCTCAGCTTGTGCTTTCGACAGCAGACAGCCATGGCTTCGTTGTCTGTCGGATACGGCTCGGACAGAAGAACGACCATCCTTGGCCTGCACGTACACAGTTGAACGTACTCCAGGCAGTTGAGCAGCTGGTGGGCCCAGTTCAGCTGACTGTGGCAAGTCAGGTTGACCTTTCCTGCCGAAGGAACAGGCTGCCCACTCGGATGTTCGACTGCAGCCGGTAGCTCGGGGCTCCCTACTTCCTGGCCACTTGCTTCGACCGGTACGACCGAATCAACCAAATCAGACATGTCCAACTCTTGGGTTTGCTTGGCGCTACCTGCCGAGTAGACGGGCCTTACTACCCTGGCCTTGCTCTTGGGCACTTGGCCAGCTCCAGACGCGTGCAGCCCGAGAACAGCAGTCTTAGGCTCACTGACAGTCGAACCCGGGTTGTATCTGAACCTTTTCTTCGGAACAGGCTTCGGCTCTGAGGCACTCATTGACTGCCGGGGAACCCTAGTCGCCGGGCGTTCGCTGAATTGTTCGCAAGCACACAATGGCGAGGCCTAGTTCGTCAAACCCAAGGTCAAGGCAAGCTTCTGAGTTTGAAGGTGTCAGCCTGTCTGGTGAAGAACAGACGGCAGCCAGGCTATGCTCGGGACCGGCCGAGTGCTCAATGAGTTCGCTGGCAGCAGGGGGCAGCCTGACCTGTCAGCCGTGTGCGTGCCCCCGTTTCCTGGGCATTCTGAAGCCCGACCAGTTTGAGTCGGTCGTGAAGTTCGCCCACTGGGCCCAGTTCGTTGGACCCAGGTCGAAGGTAGCCCTGGCCAGGCAAGTAAGGGTGCTGTCGGCCCCTTGCGAACAGGCAGCTGCTGAAGAGCAAGGTGTAAGGGTCATCCCTGTGTCGGTGACTGCTAGGCAGCCAAGAGTTGGCAACCTGTTCGTCAGCGAAGCCAACGTGTTCATCGTGCACAGGGCGATCGTAACCGTCGGCTGCGAGATGCTCTACTCGGTGGAGCCGGCCCCTATCTCGTGGCTGTTTGTTGACTCGCAGTCCAGAAGCTACGGAAGGCACGTCTTGGTCGGCCACGTGCCCTGCAGGAACGGATCGCTGATAGCCACGTGCCTCGTTCAGCCGCCTTCCGGAAGCCAGTACGACCAGTCCGAGTCAAGTTCGGGACTCGAGGACCAAGCTGTCGCCGATCAGCCGTTGCTCTGATGCATGCGGTTTGCCTACGTACGGACGAACAAGCGCGAAGCCGGGTAAGAAGGACTGGGTTGGCAGTAGCCTGGACTTCAAACCTCATGAGTGGGGGGCTTGGGAGCTCAGCATCGAGAACCTTTGGCCGAGTGTGGGCCTCGGAACGGACGAGCTGCTGCTGCTCGAAGACCTGGCGTCCATGTCGAAGTCCAGGGTCCAGTCAGGCTCTCGGTCACTCTCAGAACCGGGTTCGCTGACAGGCTCACCTTCGCCGCTCTCTGTGGACGGACTCGTGTCGATTGACATCAGCGACGAACCGGGCTCGGAACCGTCTGCCGAAGCTGATCCGTGCTCGGACCCGACTGGGCTCTCTGGACGGATAGCAGCCGGACTGGAAACCTCGAGCCGTGGAAGGTCCACGTCCAGGGCCGAATCTGGGCAGTAGCAGCATTCGCACGAGGATCTGGCTTGCACCCTGTGCTTTTGTGTGTAGAACCTGAACGCCTTGGAACAAAGTTCAACTACGTTCGGGTGGGCTCTCGCCAACGGGGCCAGTTCTTCGTCCGAAAGAAGGGGCTCGCCTGACATCTGGCAGAACCTCATTGGGGCCTCTGTGTGCCTGCCTGTCGTGCTGGACACGTACTCAGAGCCCCCTTCTTCGAGGGCCCTGAAGCCAACTGTGCTTGTCCCGACCTGGGCCTGCATTGCGTTCTCACGAGGCCACTGCTGGGACACGAACAGCACGAACATTCGGATGCCCATCAGGCGCGACACGGACTCCAACTCAGGGATGTGTCCCGCAGACAAAGTCATAACGACTGACACTTCCCGTCCTGAAGTCCGGGCGTCCCTGACCAGCTGGGCCAAGCTGGTTGGTTCCATGCTCGAAGTCCAGCACGCGAACTGTTCGTGCTTCTGTTGCCAGTCACGGCCGTCGAACTGCTGGAGACATTCGAGCTCGGCCCCTGATCTGGTTAGCCTCAGCCAGGCAATGTCGAGTTGCCCGATGTCGTTGTCCACGAGCACGATGTTGAGCCCGGCAGCCCTGTACAGGTCGATGTATCGTCCAGTCCCGCATCCCAGGTCTAGAAGGATGGATCCGGGACTCAGCTCGCTAACCCACTCGGCAAGTCTTCTCTTGGCAGCCGAAGCCACGCATAACTCAAGCATTCTGTCCGTCTGGGCCTGAGCTTGGCCCTTTCCGAACGAAGGTCGAACTGGCCGGGGTCTTTCGACCTGCGTGCCGGCCCGGTAGTCGGAATGACGGGCAGCGCTTACCACCCTGGCAGCCGTCTGCGAACTGTTGGCCGTGTCCCTGTCGGACCTTCTTTCGGTGTAGGCCGAGTCTAGAGCCACCGAGTACACGCCTGCCCAGCCTTGCTGACGGTCCAACATAATCATCCAGTGCACGGGTCTGGCCGACCACTGGCAGGAAGGCGGGGCTGTGAACCCGTCTTCGAGCTCCATGCACGAGTGCTGGGCCGAATAGTACACGTCAGCAGTCTGTTCCTTCAACTTCATGGGTCTGGCTGGCGAGCCGTCCATCAGGGCGATGACGCCGTCGGACTTGATGGGGCTCGCTTCCGCGTAGCTGACGGCCTCGGGGTAGGTAGCGAACCAGGGCCTCTTGGTTGCCCAGCTGCAGGCCAGCTCGAATCCGAGGGACACGGCCGGATGCAGAACTGACAGCAGAACCACGGTTCCGTCGTCCATCAGCTCGCATTCGAGCAGGCAGCCCCTGTCGTCGCCTTGTGCCAGGCGTACCGGGAGCACCGACCACTCTCGGCTGTGTGGCCTTCTGCTGAAAACAAGGCCTACTTCGTCCACCCAGACGATGGCTGCTTGTCCGTCGGCCTTCAGGGTGAACGGGCCGACCTTGCCGGTCGAAGACAGCTCGATGGCAGCAGCTATCGACATCGGCATGACTTCGTACGAACGGCCCAGGTCCAGCTCGGGCCTCAGTGGGCTGCTGGCCAGCTCCATCAGGGCCTTCGTGCACCTTCGCAGCAGGCCTTCACTGAACTCTGCCTGCTGGCCCGCATTCACAAGCTCGGCTTCGAGTGTGAACTCTTTCCTTCCGGCCCTGTCCGTTCTGGACGTTGGCCAGGTGGTCGCAGTCAGCTCAGCAGTCAAGCCCTCGTGGCTGACATTGCAGAGCGAGTACCTGACCATCCCGGAAGGGCAGCCGGCTCGGACCTCGACATCGTAAACGCAGCTGGCCTGCTTGGACCTCTCGAGGCTGAGTCCAGACCTGATCTTCGTCGTCGACACAGGGATCTTCACTCTTAGCAGACCAGCCCGGACTTGACATAGCTCGCCTTCGATCCAGTCGCCCCCGGAGATTGAGACCCGGGCCAGGTAACAGGGCACGACTTGGGCCGAACAGCCGCTTGCCGAAAGGGAATCGAAGCTCAGGAACGCTCGGCACCTAAGCTCGGACTCGGTCGACCAGGCTAGGTCATCCTTGTCCACATGGATGCAGGGGACGGCTGAGCTCTGGGACTCCATGCGTGGCCGATGAAGTTTAGGAATCGAGCTTCTCACCTCGGTCGACGGCGCTTAGTCAGGTAAGGATTGCCTACCAGGTGCGGTTTGAGTGGGACCGGTGTACTTCGACGTAGGCGTGCGGAAGCTGACACTCAGAGGTGTACTTGCAGAAATAGACGCACAGGAGCAGACGGACTGGGCTTTTGAACGGGTAAGCTTACGGATCTGGTGATCAAGGGCTTCGAACTGAGTACGGCCAGTCAGGTACGTCCTGGTCAGTCCGAGTCGGATGAACTTGACGAATCCGGACTGTCGAGTCTCCTGCCGAACGTGGCCTGGACTGGCGAATCTCGACTGCTGGAAGAGGCTTCCGACCTCAGTGCCGAACTCGAGGCCACGTCTTCCGGACGAAGGACTGGAGGCTGGACTGATCCGGACACAAACGAAATGAGTCGGTCCATCCGGCCCAGCATGACTGCCCCGTTCAGTGTACTGCTGTCAGAACACTGGTAGCTTTCGAGCTCGGAAGTGGCAGTAGCGATGTTCAGCTCCAGCACGTCCATGATCATCTTCCCGCAGTCATCCACGCCTGCCCAGCTCAGGTTCGTCTGGACAAGGCCGGTCCGGACTGCTGCTTCCAGGCATGACAGGTCGGCAGGACTGCAGTCGCCTTCGAGCCTGAGCACGAGGGCAGTCAGCAAGGCTCTTGGCCTTCTTCGGCAGCTCTCGGTGGTCGTGGCCCCGTACAACCACTTGTTGGCCTTCTCCAGCTCAGCTCTGCTGGCCTGCCTTGGAACAGAACAAACGAACATTCCTGTCCTAAGCAGCTTCCACTTGGCTTGGCCCCTGGACCGACGGATCAGTTCCCTGTCCAGCTGAAAGGCAGCCAGGTGGTCGACAGCTTCCGAGGGCCTGGGTTCGGACTCGAGCATGTCGGGCAGGCCTTCTGCCAGGCTGACGAACATACCAGGTGTGCTGCTGCTGGGAAGCCAGTTTCTCAGATCGGACAGGCGTGGCCAGCCAATGATGATAACGTTCGGTGAACTGCCGACCAGCCGAAACCTCGGTGCAACGATGGACTCGGCAAGGTGGTCGGCCGATGAACCCAGGGCCTTCAACTTGTGCGAATCAAGCATGGCCTGCTGGTAGAGGTACCCGACACGGATGGACAGTCTGAGTCCAACGTGTCCTTCGCACACACCTGGGGGAACCCGACAGATGAGCCTCCTGCCGAGAACCAGGTTCCCTGCCGAGTCGCACACCAGATTGGTCAGAGCCAGCCTCATCAGTCGGGTGTCGCTTCCGATGGAGCCCTGGAGGCTCTTCTGCAGGGACAAATCAGTCCTCTGTTCGATTGGGCTTGGATTCAGGACATGGAACAACTTCGACAGCGACTGGTCCGTGAGTCCAGCACCCTTGGCCCAACATTCGGCACCTCCAGAGAAGCAGAACCCAGCTGCGTAGCCCTGCTCGACAACGCCGGTCTTCACGAAGACATTGACGCCCGGTGGCATTTCAGTGAGCAGGCCGGCCAACGCTGGCCCTAGTCCTTTCGCGATCGAGTAGCTTTCCACGTCTGCCGAGCCCAGTCGGTCGTACTCCTTGAGCTCAGCACGAGGGCATTCAATTCTGGCCTCTGCTTCCCGGATGCAGTCTTCGGGCATCACCCACACAGAGATCTCGTCTCCGTCGAAGTCGCCCTGCATGTTGGCAATGAGCCTGGGACTGATGCCGACCGCTAGGTGCTGCCAGGACACGGCTCTGACGGGCTGAATGCTCGTGAGCGAGATGCTCGGTGCTCGATTGCACAGAACACGGACTTCTTTGGCCGGATCGAGGCCCATCTTGGCCATGGCCACTTCCGGCAGGCAGATGAGCTTGTGGTCTACCGTGTCCAGAGGCACGATCACTGCCCTCATTGAGGGCCAGATGGATTTGCCTTTCGTCCACCTTTGCAACAGGCCCTGCTTCGTCGATGCCAAGGTCTTTGTCAGTGGATGCAACCCCGACTGCACGACTGCTTTCTGCAGCTGCCTGCCCGAGGCAAGCTTGCGCTTCCGGTCGAAGGACTGCAGGTAGCCCGACTCGATCGACTCGCTCAGGGAATGGCTTTCTTCCTGCCTGGCCTGCACACGGGCTATCCGACTGAGGGCCAGGATTTCCTTCCCGACCGTGTCGCTCTGTACCCGGGAATCGTCTTCGTCAATCGACCAGCATCTTGATGGGGGCAGGATAATGCCTCCAGTGGGCTGCCTTCTGTGGTAGTGTTCTTCGGAAGTCTGGAGACAGAGCCGGCACTGAACACCGGAGTTCAGATCGATGACGACCGGGGGCCTTCTTTCCAGGGCGACTGATTCGGCCAAGAGCGTTGGACTCAGGCCTTGTGAGATAAGCTCTGCCAGCTGCTGGCCCGACAGGCAGGACTGGCCCTGTGAAGGATGCATCCTGTCCACTGACATGGTGACAGCCACTGAACTCAGGCCAAGGATGACGAAGCCCAGGTAGCTGGCCTTGGGGATGGACACACGGATGATGGAACAGGATTCCAGCAGCCTGCATGAGCTGTGAAGGGTCCTGCACTCTGGGCAGTGCGGGACGGACACTAAATCCCTGCCGTGCACGCAGCTGAGCGTCTCGTAGCACCCGACAGCGGCCAGCAGCTCAGTCTCCATTGCCCCCAGTCGCGCGCTCGAGAGCTTGAGGCCTCTTCTGGCAGGCTGGCCAAGCGTGTTCCTTTGGCCAGGGGCAGCCATCTGCATGTCTGTCATCGATAGCTTGTCCCGGGCTCTGTGGGGTAGAACGAAGACAGAGATGTCGATCACCGTCATCCTGGTCAGTTCGCCCTTCCAGATGGCTTCCCTGTCCAGTTCGGACACGGCCAGGGCTGCCTGCTTGTAGTCGATGTCGGAGTACTTGGTGCCTTGTTCGATCAGCAGGTTGCATGCGCCTTCCAGAAGGACACCGATGGACTGGCGCTTGACCAGACCAGCTGGAGAGATCGCGAGGTCAGCAGGTAGGCCGTCCACGATTGGCATCCTGCTGTCGTCAACAACGGTCAGCACGTGCTTGCTGCCGTGTGCCGTACACACCTTGTCGCCGACCTCTAGGCCGGTCTGGTGCTCGATGGTCACCTTTGTCTGGCCGTCTTCGGAAGTCTTCACTCTGACGACCAGTGAGCCATCGGGCAGAGTCGGTGCACCTGGTTCGTCCGCAGAAGGGTGATAAGAGGTGCCGGGTGCAGGCGGCCGGTAGCCAGCTGGCCAACTCATGATTGACTGCCTGGAGCAGACCACTTTGGCTGCCCACGACCGGCTCGCGAGGGCTGCGTCGTACTGTGTGCATTCGGACACAAGCAGCACTGTTCGGGCTCTGATTCCACATTCGATCCCCACCTGGCATCCAGATTCCATGTGAAGAGCTGACGGCACCAGGGAAGTCGAGAGCTTCGATGGCGTGTAAGGCGGGGGCAATCGGGACTGCGCGCCCCTGATCAACGAGGCAGACATGAACGGCCTCGGTCTTCCGTTCAGAAGCTGGCAGGGAAGCCTTGTTGCCAGGCCAGTTGCTGACCAGTCGTGCTCGAGCCTAGAGAACTGGACGGACCTCAGTTCGGCTGCAGAGAACCAAAGCCCGGAGATCTCACACATCAGCAGATCCTGGGTGAACCCGGCCGTCACCGATTTGAGGCTTAAGTCGGCGATCACCCATGGCGACCGCTCAGGATGGAGGCTTTCGACGCTTGCGCACTTGGCTCTATACACCCAGGTCAGCAGCTTTGCCAGGCATGTCTTTGTCGGGTTGGCCCTTTCCAGCCAGCTGACTCTGAGCACCCAGCCTTGGGCACGGCTACCCGAGAACACAATTGAACCCAGGATCCTGTCGACCAGCTCGGACGCCCAGCTGCTCAGACCGTCGCTCATTGCAGGGCGCGAGCTCTGTACCTCTGCCAGCATGTCTTTCTCGATGGACGCACACTTGGCTGTCCTGACTGACGAAGACGCCTACAGCCAGTGGGTGTCAGCTTTCACCCCAGAAGAGCAGCTGACTGCACATAGGCACCTGCTCAGTTCACGGCTCCATGCACCCGTCAGATCCTTGCTGACTTCGACCCGGTAGCACATCCATTCGAGCGAACCGCTGTTGTAGGGCACCGCCTTGTCCGCCTCCAATTGGCATGGAGGTCCCCACCCCTTGACGGTCAGCTGTCCGTGGACTTCTGCCAGTCGCTGCACGTAGAAGGTAGCCGTCGCCCCAGGTGACGAAGGTGCTACGTGGCTGATCAGCTCTGAACACGAAGAACTCTCTGCTGTCCCATCCGGGCTGAACGATGCCCTCAGGTCCGAGATTAGGCCACAGTTCAGCATGCGCCCGTTCAGCTGCCTGATCTTGAGCCTTCGAAGGTAGGCGACAACAGGGACTGCCGAACAAAGAAGGTCGTCCGAGATGCAGGTGTTGTTCGACTGTCGGTCCATGACGGGCAGAAGGGCGGTGGCTAGCCTGGGAATGGAAGGCCAGAAGTTCACTTCGGCTTGAAGGCCTGGAAGCCTGCTTGTGACCCAGCTTGTGCCTGCGGTTTGACGGGCACCCGGTACCTGCTGCTCAGCACTCAGTAACTGGCAGCCGTTACTTCACGCCCTGTGCCCAGCAGGAGGCAGCTCTGATCCTTGTGTTTTGGAGGCTCGCAGATCGGCAGTGTCCGACTGTCACTTGCTTGAGGCAGGGGTGTTGAAGCGGGTGGCAAGCTTGGCTCCATGCCTCGGCCTCACGGAAGAAGAGTTGCGTACTTCCAACCTGGCTCGGACTTCTTCGTCGGTCGAACCAATGGTCGCCAAGCCTTTGCCCATGGACGAACTCCATCCGAGCTCGACGGTCAGGTTGTACTGCCCCACGGATCCTTCGATCTCGCAAGGGCCTCGGACGTCGTACTTTCTTCTCAGCACAACAGCTGCGTGCGACACAGCCGTAAGTACATGTGTGTAGCACGAACCTTCCATGCATGCCTTGAAGGGCTGGCCACGAAGCATCCTTCCGTCGCCGACAGTGATATCAGCCGCGTGGATGAAAGCTGCTGCCTGCATTCGGATCGAGTGGCGACTTCGGATCTCGAGGTCCACTCGCCAAAGCTTCTCCACTAGGGCTGAACAGTAGGCGCCCGACTGCCCCTGGGACGAGTACATCAAAGCGCATGCCTCGTAGGCCCTTACCAGTCCGCCTGGTGCGATCGTCCTTGCTGTGCTTCTCACTGGGCCTACCGAAGCTGGCACCCGGGCTTCTTTGTCCCTC
>CAAHFI010479305.1:0-18589 GCA_900893395.1 Euglena gracilis
TTTTGAAAATCCTAATCTGACTTTCTTGTACGGGTTGGATACAAGAAATCAGAAAAGGAAATCCCACAAAGGGAATAAAAAACACAATTCACAAAAAAGAATTGGGGTTGTGGTTTTTGATTTTAGCGAATCCCCTGTGCATGCACCAACCACGGAGTCCCTCGAAAATGAAAAGGTGTGGTTGGATTTGCAAAAAATGAATTTGCACCTACCCTTGCCAGGCTTTGATATGTAACCAAAATTCCTTGGTAAGAAGGAATTGCATACCATAGCCAAGCATCTCCCCGAGTCGCCAGCCGAGGACAAGGCAGTGAATGCCATAATCAAGGCTCGCGACTCGGGTGAGAAGGAGGACCCCAGGGTAGTGGCATTTCGGAACAGAATTCTTCAGGATTTTGAAGGGGAGGTGTTGGGTACGAAGAGACCCCCTGACCCTCCCGTAAGGGGACCTTATGGTTACGCCAAGATTACTCTGAAGGAGGGGGCTGTACCCACAAGGCAAAAACCCTTTGTCTTACATGGTGAAAGATTTGAAGCTCACAAAAAGGTCACACAGGAATGGTGGGACCGAAAATTTGTTGAGCGTTTACCCAAGGGAACAGTTTCGGAATGGCTGTCCGTAACATTTGCAGTGCCGAAAAAGGAGGTGAATGGAGGGGAGTGGTAGAAATGCGGGGGCCTAACAGTCAAACTAGGCGTGTGTCCTACCCCCTTCCCGTAATCGAAGACCTTCTGGTAAAACAAGGTGGAAACATGATGTTTTCCATCTTGGATTTACGGCAGGCTTTCCACCAACAGCCGTTGGACCCGGAAAGCCGGCCCATCACATGTTGTAGTACCCCCCTCGGTCTTTTTCAGTGGAGGGTTAATGTGATGGGTCTAACAAACGCAAGCCAGCAGTTTCAACAAATGAACTGAGGATCGCCTCTTCCCGGTAGGGGACGTGGCTGAACCTTACATCGACGACATTTTGATTGGAACTCGAGTGAGTCCTGGTGAGGATTTACTCGCAGCACATGACAAGGATTTGCGAAGAGTCCTTGAAGTTTTACGAAAAGACAGATTTGTAGCCGACAAAAGAAAATGCCGTCTTTTCGTAAAAGAAGTTGAGTTTTGTGGCCATGTTCTGGGTGGTGAAAAACCATCCCCTGGAAAGCTTATGGCCATTGAAAAACGGGAGTTACCCCAAACAATCGCGGGTCTACGTGCCTTTCTGGGGTTCACAAATTATTAAAGCTCCTCTGTGAAGGATTACGCCCACATTGTCGCTTGCCTTCAGGATAAGCTCAAAGTTTCACGAGTGGACGGCAAGAAGGGTTCCAAGAAAAGGATTTCTTGGGAACCATCCGACATTGAGGCACTTGAAAAAATCAAATCACTGTTGCGCAGTGAATTAATTTTGCAACACGTTAAGCCAGACAAACCATTTGTTTCAAGAGTGGATGCCTGCCAGTATGCGGATGGTGCCACCCTTGAACAATTGGTTGGGGAGTACAGGGCTTCGTACTCCAGAAGACGTACGGGCCAAGCGAACTGTGCCTGTCGCCATTATGAGTAGGAAGCCAACGGGCAGCCAAAGAAACTGGGTATCTAGGGAACAGGGGACTTATGTCATAATCCTAGCCTTACAAAAGTGGGAATCATGGATCAGGTTGCAGCCCGTCCTGGTTATCACTGACCACAAGGCTCTAGAATCTTGGACTAGAGAGGTTATAGATACACCAAGTGGTCCCATTGGAAGAAGGGCTAGGTGGCATCAGATTTTATCAAAATTTGATCTGTCGGTTGGGTATATCCCGGGGCGGGAGAATACTATAGGCAATTTGTTGTCAAGATGGGATTACCCGGCCTCCAAAGCCTTGAAGGACATTTCAAGGCATGGGTCAGCCCTTGAAACCGAGGAAATGAGGGAAATCATTCAAACAGAAATAATGGAGGAAGCCGAATGTATGTGGCTACGGTTGGTGGACCAACCAACCACAGCCAATACATACATTCGTGGAGTCACCACACGGGGTGGTGCTACCACGGGGTCCGCAGACGCGGGACGGTGCACACGACCGGGGTATAGGAAGTCAGAACCACTTGGAGGAACAAAACCCCAGGGTTTGGGTTCAACCTCTACCCCCAAGGGAGAAAAAGGAAAACATGTTTCATTCTCAACTCGGGTTCACGATTTTGGGAATGAGACAAGTCTTGTGGAGGAGGTCCAAGAGCCAAGGGGGGAGCATTTTCCATTGACACCAACTTCTATACCAGCTTCACCAACGACGCCAACCCCTGAACCTGCTGTTGCGGCTACCACTGAGGTACATGGGGCAGACCGAGAAACACCTGTGTTGTCTTCAGGTGGTTTGAGTGGTGAGGGGGGGGGAAGCTACATCTACAACGGATTCCTCACCCAACCCCCCTGGTTCTGTGTGGGATTTATCGTGGAAGGAGGAATATCTAAAATGTCCCCGTTGGTCACCAATTTTTCAGGCTACCCAAGATTCAAAGGTGCCATGGCCTGAAAATATCAAGGTTTTTGGTGACAAAACGTTTTTCGAGGAGACGCTTTGTGTTCCCAAATCTCTCCAAGAAAAACGCATTCGGGATCACCACTCATACCAAGGGCATGTGGGATTCCCAAGGTTATGGGAATGCATGTCCCTTAGGTATGATTGGGATGATTCCTCACTCGCTCGAGAATTTGCTAAAGGAGTCATGGGCCTTTGTGGGACTTGCCAAGCGTGCCGAAGGCCGGCGAGTCTTAAGTCTTTAGTGGAATCTACACCCATACTTCCAGCCGTAATGTATTCAGCGGCCCTTGACATGTTTAGCATGCCGCTCGTGGAGTGGGAAGGGAATTCTTACGACTCCATGCTTGTGTGTGTAGATCGTCACTCCGGTTGGATAGTGGCGATCCCCCACCTAGCAAAAGGATTGACGGGAGCCAAGGCAGCCAGCAATGCTTGGAGACCTTTTGGTGTCCCTTCCATTATTACTTCCGATCTAGGCACACATTTTGTCGTCGGTTGGTGGCAGATAATGTGTGCCTTGATGGGAATTAGGCAAGCCTACTCCCAGGCCTACAATCACCAGGCGAATGGTAGGGCGGAGAGGGCTGGCCAACAAATAATGTAACGGCTTAAGAAAATTCAGGTTGAGGACAAGTTGAAGTGGGTTGAAGCCCTCCCCCAAGCACTAGACCGTATTCATGATACGCCGGGGGAGAGTGGCCTTAGCCCACTTCAAATCTTGTTCGGTCGACACCGTTCATTGGGTGGTTTACCTTATGAACCGTTAAGGGATTGTGAAGATGCCAGATCATTTTTCTCTCGGCAAAGAGAAATTGATTTGGTAGTTGCTGGCAAAATGAATAATTTGCTCGGGGCAACCGTGGTTTAGACGGTTGGGAGCCATTGGAGGTGGGGAATCTGGTGTGGTACCTGAGACCCCCCGATAGTGGCACAAAACTGGATTCCCGTTGGTTGGGCCCTTGCAAGTTTACCGCAAGAGAGGTAATTCACTCCTACCTAATTGAGGTTAAACCGCGCTAGATTATGAAGGCCCATCGGAAGGCTTTGAAGCTGTATGTGGAGGATCCCACATGTGATAAGCCTATCCCCCTATGTTTCCAAAGGCGGACGGTACCTGAGGCGGAAGGTGCCCCAGATACCTGGTTAGTGGATAAAATCCTAAACCACAAGTTCTTTAAGGGAAAAATGTTTTTGTTAACGAAGTGGCGAGGGTTCGAGGAGGCAAATTGGGAACCGGTGGAACATTTTTTCCAGGAGTAAATAGTGACATGATAGCGTATTGCGTGGGAAAAGGGTTGTCGTTAGATGTCTCTAAGGATTTAAAGGCAACGGAAACCTGAAAAAGGGGGGAAATGAACGGTTCAAAAAGGGCCTGGAGTGGTTGCCTGGGGAGGGGGAGGTCCCACTCTATGCCCCTTCACAGATGCAGGTGGACGTGCCAACGGGAAACCCCACAGAGGAGGAGGCAGCCCCCTCGGAGGAGAAGGAGGTCACCCCAGAACTGGAAAAGGCACTTCAGAAAAATGATGGGGGCAGTGCTTCTTCGTCATTTTGTGAGTTTTTATTTCCCGAACTCGTCCATCCACAGGCCGCACGCTGGGCAGGCCGTGCGGCGACCACCACAACCGGTAGATTGCCTTGGCCACCATGGCGGCGGCGAGGCCGCGGGTGTTGTGGGCCGTTGCCATGACCCACCCATGGTGGCGGCCGACGCAGGCGGCGAACGCGTTGTACAGCTGCCACTCGAAGTCCAACTCCGGCATCACGAAGAGGTCGACAGCCACCGACGCCATGACGTATGGCGGGACGGGCGTCGGGCAGACCTTCAGCCGCAGCGGCTGGTGCGGGTGCTCGGTGGCCTGGCACACCGGGCACGTCCGCTCCAGCCCGCTGGCCACCTTCGCCGCCTCCAGCCGGTCTGCGAAGACGTAGGTGCGGTCGGCATGTCTCCACCAGCCGGTCGCTACCAATGTGGCCGGAGACCGAGTGCTGCTCCCTCAGCACCTCCGCCAGCAGCCCGCTCGGCACACACCACCTCCTCGCCGAGACAAGCCGCCCATCCACCAGCTGGAACCTGCTGGGCCATCCCGGGCCGTTAAGGGCCTGGTCCCAGACGGGCTTTCAGCGCGGGCACGCCGCATACGCCTTGCTCCAGTCCATGTCGAAGATGTTGATGTCCAGGTCAGGCTGCGGGGCACCGGCACGGTTGATGACGGCACACCAGCTGCGGGCGATGCAGACTGGACGGTCACGGCCGGTGTGTATACAGCCAAAGGTGCGCCGATCGATCCACGCGGTATGCCCTGTGCCCTTACGGGATCTACCAGGACTCGCACCGCGGGACCTGGGTCTCGAACCCACGACCTCCGGCGTGTGAGCCCAACACCTTAACCAAAAATCTATCCGGATCAGGGTGATGTTGGTGTTACGAACCTACCACTTCAGTGTGCCGTAGGCCCTCCCGTCCGCCGCACACATTCTCCTCCCAACAGCCTTACCACACTGGCCCGCTGTGTCACCGTGGCCGTGGCCCCTCCTGCTGGGGGTATGCCTCACTCTGCCGTAGTTGGCTAGTGCCTCTCACGAGTACTGCGTCACCAGGCTGCCGAACCCTGCAGCTCGGGTTTACTATAGCGGGCAGTTTACGTGTTGTCGTCTTCCACGGGCTCTGCCACCTTGGAGCTACCCCCTTTGCATCGGCTTGAGACTTTGGAACGGTGTATGTGTTTCAGTCGCCCTAGACTCGGCGCATCCACCTCCGCCTTCCGGTCGCCGTGGTGTCCGGCTCGGGTCTTCGCTTCGTCTGGCATTGGACGAGTTCCCCCTGCTACCATGTATACAGCCAAAGGTGCACCGATCGATCCCCGCGGTATGCCCTCTGCCCGTACGTGATCGACCAGGACTCACACGGCGGGACCTGGGTCTCGAACCCACGACCTCCCGCGTATCCGATCAGGGTGGTCCTGGTGTTACGCAGCTACCACTGCAGTGTGCCGTACGCTCTCCCGTCCGCAGCACACAGGTGACGGCACACCGGCTGTGGACGCCGCGGACGGGATGGGGACGACCGGTGACGGTACACCGGCTGTGGATGCGGCGCACGGGACGGTGGGCACTGCGGACTGGACCGGCACAACCGGTGATGGCACACCGGCTGTGGACGCGGTGGACGGGACCGTGGGCGCTGCGGATAGGGCGATGGGCTGCGGTGCGGGGGACTGCGGTTCCGGTGGTGGGACTGACGATGGCGTGCTGGAGGATGGTGCTGGCACGGACGCTGGTGGTGCGATGCAGGACGCTGACGGTGGGACTGCCGCAAAAGATTCCAACGGTGGGACTGCTGCGGCCGCGGGTGACGAAGCTGACGGGTGCCTCTTGCGTGGGTGCTCGTATGGCGTACCGTGCGGGGCGTATGCTGGGGCATTTCGGACGTTGCGCTGCGTGTCGAGGCGGCTGCGCGTGGTGACGGCGATGTGGGACGCTAACGGGACCGCGGCGAACGACTGGAGCGGGATCAGCTGGATGACAGCCAGCTCTCTCCCCTCATTCAGGGTTGACGTGTCCACCTGCTCCTCCTTGGTCTCATCGTCCTCGGCGTGCACCGCCTTCGGGGTGGACTTCCTGCGCAGCTTCTCCTCCAGGATGTGGGCCTTCATCTCCTTCGTGTCGGCCTCGGTGCCGTGCCACGAGGTGTCGCGCCAGCCCTGTGAGGCCGGGAAGTCCCAGCTGGACATGGCGTCGCCCACCACGTTGGTCTCGCCGGGGACGTGCATCACGGTGATGCGGAACTCGTTGAGCTTGCATGCCACCGGGCCCGCCTCCCCTGCGGGCCCACACCGGCGACGTACTCCTTGTCCCACACTCGAGGCTGCGGTGGTCGGTAAGCACGAGGATCTCGTTGTCCAGCAGGAGGCCCGCCCGCTTGTCGAGGGCGGCCACCACGGCATACGTCTCCTTGTCCCGGACGTCCCACCGAAGGCGCCGCCCCTCGGTGAGCTTCCGGGACATGAAGGCCACCGGGACGGAGCCCCCGGCCGCAGGTCCTCCACCTGCGGCACTCCGTCGATCTTCGGGAACTGCTCCAGCACCGCTCCGATGGCGTAGTCCGACGCGTCGGTGCGCAGGACGAACGGCTTGGCTGGATCGATGTGGTACAGCTCCAGGTCGGCGACGAGGGCCTTCTTCAGTTTGTCGAACGCGTCCTTCTCTTGCTCCGTCCACACCACTGGGTGCTTGAATCCCGCCTTGGTCGGCTCCCTCGGCAACTCCTGCAAAGGCGCCTCCTGCTCTGTATACAATCTCACGTAGCACGCAAAGTATTTGCAGACGCCAAGAAACGGGCGGAGACTGCTGACCGTCTGCGGCAGCTGCCAGTGCTTCACCGCCGACAGTTTGCCTGCGGGCAGGCGCTCTCCTGCTGTGCCCCAGGACATGCCCCACAAACTCGACCTGCCTCATGATGTGCTTGACCTTGCGGCTGTCGCTGATCAATCTGTCCTTTTCCAAGGCCAGCAACGTCTCACGGACGTCTCGCGCGTGCTTCTGGTAGAACGCCTCATCCGTCTACTCCACTCCCTGCCGCGTACTGACGATGATGTCGTCGAAGTACGGGCTGGAGTGCGCCTTGACCGCCGCGCAGGTGGCGTTGATGTCCTGCTGCAGGAGGGTGGGCCCGACGTTCATCCCCTGCGGGACCACACGCCACTGCCACAGCCCAGCCGGCAGCTGGACGTTCGCCACCTGGTGGAACGTGTCCTGCAAGACGATGGTGCCGAAGAGGGTACACCTCGCCTGCTCCGCCACGATCTCTTCCGCCAGGAGCAAGGGGTAGCTGTCCGCCATGATCTGCAAGTTCGTTACCGCGTAGTCACAGACCATCCGCCACTTTCATTTCTTCTTCCGAATCAGGAAGGCGGCCGCCCGCCACGGGCCGCGCCCCGGCTCCACCTTCCCGTCGCGGCGGCACTCCTCCTCCATCTCCCGCAGCGCCTCCAGCCGCTCGCCCTTCAGGTGGGTCACCCTCCCCACCACCGGTTGGGCGTTCGGCTTGAGGCGCAGCAGCGCCATCCCGTGCCTGACTCGGGGCGGCGGATCGGGGTGGACCGACCGACTGGACGCGGTCGCAGCAGACTCGGTCCTGGATCTCCTTGAGGATCTCTGCGCGCAGCTGGATGGCCAGCGGGTTCTGCTCCTCCGCCTCGGCTGCGACCACCCCGCGGACTTCCTTCGCCTCCTTGCCCGCGTCGATCAGCACCTTGGCCACCGTCGCCTCCTCCTCGGCGTCCAGGTTCTCGTCCTCCTCATCTCCGTCGGGGCTGTTGACCCCGACGGTGAGCCTTATCTTCTTCAGCTCGGCCTCCATCTCCTCCTCCAATTCGGACGGTGTGCGGGACAACGGCGACGGGCTGCGGGCTCGGACGATCGCGTGAGTGTGTGTGCTCAGCGCTGCGATCTCGCTTGCTTCGGTGCCGGCGATGACCCATCGGGGGTCGTGGTGGAGCTGGAGTGCATCCCGCCAGGGATGCACATCCAGCCTGTGCTCTTTCAGCCATGGGTAACCCAGAATGACGTCACACCCTATATCACCGTCATGGACGGTGATCTGGCTGTGCCACCTCTTCACTCCTCCACTCCTCTCTGCTTCTCTCCGCGCGTTGAACACCAGGAGGACGTCCGCCTGGTTGCTGCCGCCAGCCAGCAGGTCGCCTTTCACTGTTCGCAGCAAGGGAGGTCGCTCGCTTCCGCAGAAACGTCCGTTTGCGAACAAGTCCCGACAGATCAGCGATGTCTGCACCCCCGTGTCGATGAGGGCATTTGCCTTCTCCACCCGGCCGTCCATCTCGATGACCACATTCAGCATCAGCTGGTAGCTGCCGCCCCGCCTCTCCATGCGGCCCACCAGGAAGGGCCGGCTGGGGATGTACTGCCACGGACGGACGGTGTCCCTGTGGATCTTCCGCAGGGGGTGTTGCTCGTTGGCGGTGGTGGTGACGGGCTGGGCAGGTGGATCGTTGTGCGGCTCGGCGGGTGTGCACGATGCTTGGCGGGTGCACGATGGCGGTCGTTGGCGCGGAGCTCGGGACAGCGCCGCTGCTTGCGGGGGCAGTGCCGTCCGGCTTGGTGGAGTGGGGGCGGACGTGGTTGCGAGTGACGGCGGTGATGGCGGTGGTGCCCTGGATGGCACAGCTGCTCTGCGGATTGGTTTGGTGCGCTCGCACACATATCAGACTACTCCTTCGGGAATGCGATATGCTTGCGCTTGGGTGCCGCGCTGCTGGGTTGCCCAACCCAGCTGCCGTCGGTGATGTCGCCGTCCATCTTGCTCCTGCAGGATGTTCTCGCACTGGCCGTCGCACACGATGTCCTGCATGGGGGCCATGGAGTCCGCGATCCAGAAGCGTGTCCATGATCCACGCCTCGAACATTCAGTAGTCCACGTCGACATACTGCATGTCCTCGACGACCTTGCAGTGGCGAGTTTCCCGTAGCGGTGATTCTCCAGCCACCACAGGGACGGCCGTAGGCAAGGATCTCCTTCGTCTTCCGGACCAGGAAGTCGGCCTTCCGCAACCGCGGCCTCCTGGTCGTCATCACGCTGGATTACTCGGTGCACAGCGGCGAGGCGGCGATCAGC
This sequence comes from Euglena gracilis, assembly GCA_900893395.1. Classification (NCBI taxonomy): domain Eukaryota; phylum Euglenozoa; class Euglenophyceae; order Euglenales; family Euglenaceae; genus Euglena; species Euglena gracilis. Next base: position 9,157 of record CAAHFI010479305.1, read on the forward strand.
TCGAAATCGCCGGGCCAGTACTCCTCCCAATACCGCCAGCGCCGCACATCCACCGTCGTGTCCGCCTTCCACCTCAGGTCGGCGTCCACCGAGACCACGGAGTAGCCGAGCTTCTCCAGCGCCCGCTTCACCGAACCCGTTCCGGAGAACAGGTCCAGTTCCCACCTCTTTGGTGATGAGGTTGGCGGTGACGATGCGGCCGGCATCGGTGCCGCCCGGGAGGACGGTGCGCTCTGCGGGGGGAACGGGGTGCTGGTTGCTGCGGGTGAGGAGAGTGGTGCCGCTGCCGGCGCTGCTGATGGCGGGGGCAGCGTCGTCTGGCTTGGTGGCGCTGTGGTTGTGGGTGTGGAGTGCCGTCGCTGCGGTGGCACTCCACCGCGGAATAGCGCGGTGCTCGCTCTTGCTGCTGCCGGGGTGGAGGCATCGCGGTGGCACGTTGCTGCGTAGACGATGACACGGACGCTGCTGGCTTGGCGGGGGGCAAGGACTGCACAGACGAGACCGGTCGCGCCGCAGACGATTGCTCGGGACGACAGGACTTCTTTTTGTAACACGGTCCAGGAGTTTGTTGTCGAAATCCGATGGGCCCCACCTAGAGAGCGTGCTTCCGGGCACGATCTCTCCGCTCCTTGGGAGATTTGGGACTTGACGGGTCTGGGGGGGCGTGCGGGGCTATCGGGTGATTGCCCGTACGCTCACGCTGGCGTTGGGATTTGACGGCCCGCCCAGACACCCATCCCTGCGGCCTGGGCTGCCCCGTCACTCCTGATACTGCTCCTGGACGGCCGAGACGTTGATCTTTCCATCCTTGCCTTTGCCCTTGGACTTTCCTGTTCCTTGATCTCCACTGGCTCCACCCTTCGCCTTACCTTTTCCTTTGCCTTCATCTTGTCTTGGGGTATTCGATGTCCATTGCTCGCCTTGGTACCCACCACCCTTACCTTTTCCTTCATTTCCTTGCCATGCACTCGATTCCCACTGCTCGGCTTGGTATCCCCCCTTTCCGTTTTCCTTCTTCACTCGTCCATGGGCTTGATGACCACTGCTCCCGGTACCCACGTCCCCCTTGGCCTTGTCCTTTGCCTTGGGGCGCGGTCACCGGCGGCATTCGGCGGGCGTGGTTGCTGCGGCGGCACGTTTGTGTTCTCCAACTCCTGGATGTACGGCTCCTCGGTCGTGTCGTCGACCTCCACGTCCCGCTGCCACCGAGGTACCGGCCGCTTCTCCGGGATCTCCGTCTCCTTCTCGGGGGCCATCTTCGCTACCATCTGCAGCTATCTCACCATGAGGTTGTGGATGTCCTTCGCCGGTATATCGCACGAATCGGCCGTCGCCGTGACGATGCTGCCGCCGTCGAGCCGCTTGCGGTCGTACACGCCCTTCACCAGGGTGCGGTGCTCGTTGCCCGCCGGCACCACCACAAAGCGGCGCCGCACCTTCCGCACCGAGGCGGGGGCCACCGTGGTTTCCTGCTTTATCATCTCCTTCACCTCCTCCACCGTCGTGTCATCGACAGGCCTTCCAGCACGATGGACCGGTGGTCCACACGCTTGTCCTTCTTCTGTGCACACTTACGTCGCCAGGGGTGGAGGGGCATGGCCTTCACGAGGAGCTTCCCCAGCTCCTCCTCCTCCATGCCCACCTGCCTCGCAGAGAACGCCAACTGCACGTAGTTCTCCCTCCAGCACTTCTCGGTCAGCTTCCCGCTCTTCAGCAACTTCAGCTTCCTCATTCGCCGCCGCAGGACCTCCTTGTCCTCCCCGCCGTTCGCCAGGTCCACCTCCGCGAACAGCACGGCATACTCCACCTCTCCGTTGGTCTTGATCTCCTCGTCCAGCATCAGCACCGTGGCCTCGTCCCGAGCAGCGCGGAACATGGCGAGGCGCTGTGCTGACATGATGGATGGGCACGCCTGCTCGAGTTCCCGAAGGAACAGGACCACCACCTCCGCCACTGCGGCCACTCCACCAGATGCCGGGAGAACGGGGCCCGGGTGGAGGCCGATGACGGAGTCCACCAGCGGCGCCGGGAGGAAGTGCACGGCCGCTGGCTGGGTCTGCACCGGGCAATGCGGACCTCCGGCACCGCGTACGCGCTGGCGACGGGGACGGCGGACGGGGTGGTCAGGCACGCGATGGAGAGGGACGGCACCCCGCCCCCTCCCGCCGCGTCCTGATTCCGGACCATCCGAACAGCCGAGAAGTGGCGATGATTCTGAAGGAGGACGAAAAAGCGGCGAAGGCGGTACGAGGGGTAATGCAGACGAAAGACGTTGTCGACCATCCCTTGGCGCGGCAGCTGCGGGACGTGATCATCACCGATCAGGACACTGTGTTCCGCGAGCGGGTGTGGCCATGTCCCCAGGAAAGGGGAACCCATTTAAAAGCGGTGCTGAGGCTGAAGCCGGGGGCGACACCGTTGGTGGGCCAGATCAACAACCTCAAGGGCGAGAGGCTGGAGGTCATGATGGAGATGGAGCGGGAGTGCCTGGCGGACGGCAAGCCGAAGGTGGGTCGGGGGCCGTGGAGGGTGGCCGCCTTCCCCATCCTCACGAAGTCAGGCAAGTGGCGGTTGCTGTGCGACTACAGCATTATAAACAATATGCTGCAGATGGACTCCTCCCACCTACTACTGACGGCGGACCTCGTGAGAGAGCACGCGAAGTGCATGATCCTCTCGACGGTGGACCTGCGGGACGCCTGCCACCAGGTGGCCGTGGCGGAGCACAGCCGACCCATCACCAACATCCACCTGCCCGGCGGCCTGTGGCAGTGGACCGTGGAGCCCCAGGACGTCAACGTCGGTCAAGCGCTGCTCCGTAGAGATATCGACGCGACCTGCCGCAACGTCTCCGCCTACACACATCCCTACCTCGCCGTCATCCTGGTGAGCACGAGCAGGCAACCGGGGTAGACCGACGAGGAGCAGATCCAGTGGCATGCGGCGGATGGGAATTTCTGGAACCCTTCGGGCCCTTCTAATTCCACCCCTTTACCGCAAAAAGACTGGTACCGCGTAAGCGGTTAACCTCTTTGCGCGTTTTGGGGTTTTTGGGTTCCCCTCTTTTCCTTCCCTTTTATTTTATTTGACCTTGTGAGGGTGAAGCAGACCAAGGTATGCTTTTCTGGCATATGTTCCTCTACCCCAGGACCTTGCTTCTTGATGCCTGGTCCAGTAAGGAAATACGGCGCAGCCCTGGAAGGGGGATGTGTACCAGGCAGCATGAACATGGCACTGTGCGTAGCAGAAGTCTGCAGAACGTACAGTGTCATGCCAGATAGTACGATTCCAAGTACTGCTCCACAAATTGCAGAATTAGAAATGGCCTGTCCTATCTCGGATCTGCCCCTCCCTTCACAGGTGGTATAATTTTATTTATTCAAGTCATCAAGAGCCTGATTGAAGGCAATTTCAAGTTCACTTCTCCTATTGGAGAACATATGTGGAACTGAAGTTCCGAAATAACAACAGGTTTGCCTTGTTCTCTTCATAAGCCCAAAGGCAATTAAAACTGATAGATAAGTGAAATGATTTTACTTTTGTTACTCTCCTGCTTATTTTCCCAAGGAGGGTGTAGATAGTCTAACAGGATTTTGGAACATATTAAAGGGACGTACGCTAATGCCTCAACCAAAAAGTACACTACGGTTGGGGCTCGTCACTGGAACGTTCTCAGGAAAATTTATGACAACATCAAAACGAAAACGGACCAGAAGGTATACAATGGGAAGTGTTCCCGCTTCCAACAGATGTACACATGGTCACACAAACTATTTTTTTGCTAAAATTTTCAAATTTTCCTGAATTAGCACTACGGTCCCGTATTTAAGTGGTCGGAGTCGACCTGGACTACCCACAAAAATTCGTCGTTTGGTGCGTCCACTGCCACCACAGGTTCCCTGTGGACTTCTGGGGCTTTGGACTGCGCGGTTGAACAACCGACCGCCCAAACGCACAAAAGGCACAGCCCTACCAGCACGAATGGGCTGAGTCCTAACAAAAACAGCGAATGCTGGGACACCTCTGCCACGATTAGGGAAACAAGTTTCGCCGGACGAAACCACCGACACATGCTGCTGCATATGCAGACATTCCAACGGAGAGCGTGGTTAATCTATGCGTTCAGATATACATTTTCTACACCCCTGGACAACGGCTTCAACAAGAATACCTGCCTCTTCGACCTGAATGTGACGAAGACAGAAAACGGAAATACCTGAAGCGCCTGTTCGGCAAGACCATCCGAACAGAGGATTTTGCAACATTTTTCAACGGAAAAAGTACCAATAAGGATGGTTTGGCCATCCTGATCCTGGATTTGCTTCCTCCCGGTGCAGGCGGGAAAAATTTTGTCGTATGGCAAAATTTCCTTTCTAGACCACGAAAGGCGAATGCCGGAACTCGAACCACAAGCAGCCACGGGTGCTCCACATCAAACCACAGAAGCAACCACAGTTGTTTCTTCAACAACTACAACGACAACAAAGCGAGCAGCGAAGTTTGCACACAAACCTTAAGCGAAACCGCCTCCAAAAACTTCTGTAGACTTCCGTGTACTCGTCAGACTATTCCTCCGTCTCCTCTTCTGGATCATCCGGATGAGGAAATGGAAAAGGCAACGGACAACGAACAAAGTGCGCGTACAGTCTCCTCCGCTTCAGATTATCTGTAAAATTCCTGAGAAATGGAGTGAATACAAATGAATTCTGAGTTATTGCACACTGGAACTGCGTTTTCTGCAGTTTTTTTTTCTGCTGTGAGCACTTTCCCCTGCACCTTTCTTAAGAATTTGAGTTTTACTTGTGGAATTTCCAATTGTCAGTTTATTTAAGCTGATGAACTGGCCCAAATGTTTTATTTCCTGTGTGGGTTCCAGGCATGATTTGGATAGACTCAGTATGAAAGCTGCCAGTAAGAGATCCTGTTCCATGTCTGCCAATGCTGGGCTGCTGTCTTTGCCGGTGGCCAACTGTAAAATATAGATCAGGTAGGTGAAAAATACCTTTACTTCCTTTCTCCATTTTCTTTCCTAGACCCTCATGCGGGTCAGAAATTTTTGTGGCAGGCTTCTGATGCCGATAAACTGCCACGATCCCCCCCACTTGCATAAAAACATGATATTTCAAACTGCTGTGCAGCTTTAGATGAAAATAGGCATCCTTGAGGTCTATTTTCTCACAAAACCAGCCTTTTCTAAATATTTACAGATGTTTCCCAATTCTCCCACCTGCTTTTCGTGGGGTGAATTTGAGATTTAATTGTCGACAGTCTGCAATTGGTCTTTCTTTTGACTTTTCTCCCTCTTTTTGGAAATGATGAAATAAGGCACAACATGTTTTGACTCCACTGGTGTAATTTACCTGGTTTCTCATGATCATTCGTGTTTCGTCAGAATTTTTTTGGGGAATCATATTCCCTGGGGAGATTTGAAGGGAACTTTTAAAGACATCTGAGGTGGGAGGAACAGAGTTAACCATGACCTCCTCCCTTATCAGGTGCAATACCTGCTTTCTGGTTCTTGCTTTTTTTTTCACCCAACGGGGGATTATGGCTTAGAGGGCCATGTAAGGGGGGACCCCTGTGTGGGGGTTTCGAGGCAGGCCAAACTACCCCAGCGAACACGGGCGGACCACCTGGCGGTAATCGGGCGATAGCCCAGGGTCGAGACCGGAGAATGCCCTGCAGGCGGCACGCCTTATTATCGCCACCGGTACCCGAGCGGATCTGGCGCTCGGTTGTGGTCCAACAGATCCCGGTTCGAGTCCCTGCGGGTACCCCCACGGGGGTAAAAGGAAAGGACCGGCCGGAGAGAGGATGATTCGATCCCACGCCCCAGGCAACAGCACAGGAACTCCTGGAGTTAAAATTTAAGGGATTTCAACAAGCCACACCGCTGGGTCCTGAATGGCGTATTTTAACGTCCTTCGACAACATCAGACGGAAAAGTACACGGGGAAACTGACATCCCGCGATGAAGCTGTGTTCTACACTTCGTGGAGTGAGCTGTTGTATCAGGAAGGCAATCTGGCGAGACTCTTGTTCGAAGCTGTCCACGAGGTCATCCAGGCTGAGCAACGCTGGATGGGAGCGGCTGGGACACCACGAAATGCGCCAAGGCGGTGTACGAGCTGGTAGTGGTTGCAATGGTCTCCAGTCGACCTCTTGCAGACGGCGGCGGAGGCGGCCTTACGGCCGTCAGAGCGCTGGCTACAAGGGGTGACAGTAAAAAAGACGAAGGATGGTATGACGCAGAGAGCGGAGCGGTCCGCGACGGAGGACGACGCCGGAGAAGACGGGGAGAACGACGACAACGACGAGACGAAGGTGGGGCTCCTCTGGCAAGAAGAATTCACGCCATAGCTGGCGGGGTGCCTTCGGAACGCGGATAAAGGTGAGCGACTACGATGGAAACTGGTGGTGGCGGACTTACCAAGGTGTCAGGGGACAAAAGCAACAGCGGAAGATAATAATCATGGTTCAGCTGGAAATGGAGCCTGGGACAAGCAGCTGAAGGTCTGACAGCAAAAAATGTTGCACCTGGAAATGATGGTGGCTTGCCTGTATGGAAGTGTTGATGCAGATGATCAAGTGTTGGTACAGCAAATTGTTTTTTTTCTGTGACGGAGCTGGAAAAGACACTGCTGAAGGAGAGAAAGAAGTTGCAGCATGCCGGGGGCAATCCCAAGTACAACGAATGGGCTGTTCTCCAAGGAGGACGTAGCGGTGGACAAAGCCCTGGACCAATGGGCTCTGAATCAATCAGTGTTAACACCATCCTTCTACAGACATACTATGTCTAATGTTACCATTCCCACAAGGAACAAAGGGTTCAGGTTCAAATTTTGGAAAGGCAAAGGCATGGCAGCTAATTCAAGTCTTGGAGAGGAAAGGGCTGTGGCAGCCAGTGGAGACCAGGGTGGTCCAAAGTATCTGAATCCACTGTGGAAAATGTCCCCGGGAAAGGGAAACGGAAGGCCTGAACCATCAAAAGCCACATGAAGGGAGAGCCCAGCAAACCCAAGCACAGAAGGAATCAGGGCCCCCTCCGCCCACGAAGGGCAAGCCAGACCAAATATTAATCTGGGGAGAGATCGCGCAGCTGAGCCAAGTGAAAAGGGTTAGTTCCCAGCTGACCCCTGCCCAGACGTTATCTCCAGACCGGCAGGGCTCCTGGAAGGATTGACATGGACCTCACCACGTTTACCCACCAGCATTCAGGAGCTGTAATTCAGAGAACTGGCATTGAATGGAGTGCCATTGTTTTAGAGATTGAGGAAATGTCTGCCATGGTAGCAGATAAGTGCAAACCAGTGGGTGGTTTCCCCAATTCAAAACTTTGTTCAGACAGACCACCCCTTAAACCAGATTCTGTCAAGAAGACAGCAGCAAAAGGTAGCTCAGGAAATCAGCCTGGTTCAGAAATCCTGAGGGAGTACCAGGAAATTGGGGCAACCCAGAAATTGGAAAATGCCACAGGCACTGCTCACTTGGTGCCCTGGGTTTTGTTGTCAAAACCAGAAGGGGAGGGGTTCAAGCATTGACTTATCGCAGATTGTCGAGATCTAAATCAATTTTGCGGTCCAGAAAGATTCACTTTGGAAAACAGGTCCACCATTTCCCCCACTTTTAAGAATGGGACTGGGCAGTCAAACTGGATTTAAAAGATGCCTACTTTCATCTTGATCCAGAAAACGATTTAAAAAAATGTGTCAGAATTAAGGTGTGCCCAGACAAATAGGACTTTAAGGGCGGAATCTTTTGGCCTAAGCACCTTCACAAAGCGTTTATGTCACCAATGAACGTCCTGCAAAAACTGTGGAAATTAAAGAGGTTGCATGTGTCCGTCTATTTTGACGGCATCATTCTGTTCAATTTTTAACAGAACATTCGCTCAAATAACATTTGTTAACCATGCTGAGCACCTTATGGGAGGCTGGGTTCAAGTTCAGCTAGAAAAAGTGTGTGTTTAATCCCACCCAAAGATTACAACACTTGGGTTTCTTCATCGATCTGCAAAATGGTCAACTGGATGTGCCCCCCTCAAATTAAAAACCATCAGAAAGGAATTTGGCAAGGTGGTACTAAAATTAAGTTGCAGGCAACTTTCCAGAATTATGGGGCGAATCAGAAATTACCTCCCCACTCCGCCATTTTGCAATTGGTAACCCAGGAACATTTAAAGCCAATCAAAATGAAAAGCCCGGAACAAGAATTTTAGTTATACAAGTGCGGACAAAATTGACCGGAGAGAAAAATTATTATGGGAAAACACCCTGATTTTCCCATATTTTTTGCCATAATTTTTGTCCGGTGTAACATTCCTACGTCCTTCATATATGGTGACTCCAAAGAGTTTCGCAAAACACAAACCAAAGAGTGAAACTCCCAATGGACAGAAAACACTGTCCAAGGTTTAAATGGGGCAAACTGCAGAGGTGTGGTCAGAAAAGCAACTATCACAGACGTGGTCACCACACACAACACATTTGCCTGAAGTCTGGCCACCACACTCACATGGAAACAAATACTCAGGCTGCATGGTGGCCTGAAGAGCTGCACCCAGGCTTTTGTCCCAGATGCCGGAGGGGTTTGGAAATATCCCCATCCAAAGCCAGCCAAAAACTGTGAAACTTTCTCCTTATTATTACTCTTATAACTTGCATTTACTGAACACTTGAAAACTCTCAAAATTTAACTTCTGTTGTCTTCCAAAACGAAAATATCCGCATAATTTATTTTATTAAAAGCAAAATTTTCCCATAATTTTTTCCAATAATTTTTTCCCGCAATTTTTGTCTCCCGTAATTTTTGTCTTCACTGTACCCCACAGAGAGAGAATGTTCACGAATTGTTGAGATCAATGCCAAATCCAAAGTGGCTTGCACAATTGTATCAGGTTCCTTTAGGAACAGAAAAGTGCCATATCAAGACATTCAGAACGTCCTGAGGACCTTGGGACCTCTGATGCGTTATGAAAGTGCCTTCAAAAAAAGACTTGTCATTTGGAACAAAAAGGACTGGAGCTTTTGCAAGTCTCCAGGATGGAGTTGGCCACTGCTCTGTTGGACCTGCACAAAATTTCACGGGCTGATTCCCGCTGTGTGTTTGCCTCTCTCCGGTATTTACCTGGGTTGGAGTCCATTCGTTTTCATCCTTTGTCACAAATTTTAAAAATGAATGGAATCGTTCAGTTCAGGGGTATGATACCTTTTGGGACGACCTACACATGTTGCAAAATCTTCAGAGTGTACAAATGGTTTCAGAGGTGCCGCTTGTAGAGCTCAGGTGGAGAATCATTCCGTCTTTCAGACTTTTTGCTCTCCACCAAACAGGGCTGTATATTTGGCCATAACACAGAGGACTATTTCAGTGGCTGGACAAAATATTTTCATTTCGGTCAGAAGAAAGGGTTGGCCTTCACCAAAGTGGGACA
>CAAHFI010480529.1:0-11682 GCA_900893395.1 Euglena gracilis
CATCTGCTGGATCGCCAGCCCAATTGCACAACGCCCTTGCCTTTCTGATCCGCGAGGCAGCCACGCTGGAGTGGCCGTGAACCCTGCAAAATGTCGACTGTGGGGACCAGCGTTCACATCAACAGAAGGTGTCCCTTGCATTCCCCTGGCACACCACATGACAGCCCCTTACATCAAAACCACTGACCGCCTTTGTCGCTGGTTCTGGTCTTGAAAGTTTTGGGGTCCCTGTCACCACCCCCAAGATGACCGCTTCTGTGAAGAAGTTTGGAATAAGCGCATTGAAGACATCCGGCGATCTTGCACAGTACTTCAGCACCTACCTCAATCGCATGTGCAATTCACCTTGCTTCGTTTTGCTTATCTGCTTGCAAAGTGAATGACCTCTTGCGCGCCTGCAAAATCTCCTCTGCAACAGCGGCATGCAAGACATTGTCGGGATTATTCGGGAAAACATTCAGTGGCATGGTCGGTTCCCCTTGCACCCGAAGAATGGTTGCAAGTTTCCCTGCCATCAGATGCGGTGACTGGGAACATCCGATCCACTGTTTCAGCGTGTGCCTGCCAGATTGTCTCAAGTAGTGGTGGACTTTTGTCGAAGAGCTCCCTCTGTCTTGGGCCTGCCCGCTGCCATGGACATCCTTCCCAAGGACATTGACAATTGTTTACGGACAGCGCTCAATGAACTTGGTCAAATGGCCCACTGCCACAATGGGCCAATGACAAAAACTGATCCCTCAGGCACAGTCTCCACACAATTGACAACGTGGTGGAATCAGCAAAGCATGCTTGCCCGCCAGAAAACACTTCGGGACACATTGAATGGACCTGATGCTGTACGCTTTGCAAGCCAATGCCAACCACACTATGGCATGGGCCGCTTGACACCATCGCAAGGACTTCGCACCCTGTTACCCACGGCTGAATTCCGCTGCACACTTCGTTGGTCTCTCGAATGACTCTCACGCCAATGGAATCCGATCCCAACCTCTGTCCCAAATGCTTTGGGCAATCTGATTTTCTCGGACACCACCTCGTTTGCTGCAAATCAAACTTCATTACCCGGCGGCACGGGGCTGTCCAAGATTTTCTGACAACCACAACACAGAAGGCAGGATTTACAGCCCGTAAAGAACAACGAGCTGACCGTCCCGGCCTGGGGACATCTTCATTCCTCGCTTGGACAGTGATGGACCCGTTGCGTGGATGTGACAATCCGCACACCCTTGCGCAAAGTCATCCGCTGCGAGTGCAGAGAGCCTTTCACAATGGCAAACACGTCAGGCAGGTGAAAAGCATACCAAATATGATGCAACATGCCAACGCCTGGGCTGGCGGTTGATGCCATTCGTCATGGATTGCTACGGGGGCATGGGACAAGAAGCGCGCTCCTTGATGGCCACCCTCCTCAAGGCCCTTCTGGGGCAGCGGGAAGGGTGGCAACGACGGGCCGCAGAAGCCGACATTTGGCAAGGCCTGTTCCTTCACGCTAATCAGAGAAATCAGCAGACAGCTCGTTTGGAGCTTGTATTCTTCCAAAGATGAGATCACCCTGTCTTCCGCCCACTCACCATATTCTGTCTGAAGGCCTTCGAGCCCTAACTCTCAACCAAAATTCAACATGGATCCTTCTGTGTGTGCACCCCAAGGTCGGATTACAAGATGAGCAAAGAAGACACAACTGAGTAACCCTGGTGACCCCTTGAGCAGAACTACCCATAACTACCCGCCGGGACAAATCAAGAAGGCAGCCCGAGACAAACACGCCAACGAAGGCAACACACGCCACACACCCCTCCCCCAAGCACTATATATTGAAGGTGAGCCTCGCTCATTTTCCACCTGCAGCAATCGAAATCGACACTAACACGCCAAAGCAGGCAACACACAAAACACACACGCCCCTCCCTAGCACTATATATGAAGATGAGCCTCGCTCATTTTCCACTTACCTCTCACCTCTCACCCATTCACGCAACACCTCTCTGTAAAACACCTCAGTATAGCAACCCGCGACCTGTGGCGGCACAGGGAGTCATGAGGAGGTTCTCCTTGTGGCGAGGGCCAAAAGAGACGTTTCCCTGGGCCCGGGGCACGGTCAGGGTGAAGCTGTGCTACCCACCGTGACACTTTCTGAGTGTCTATGATCGCATATTCACACTGAAAGCCCCTGGTGGGGTTCAAGCTTTGACTACCTGAAGTTCCAACCTACAACTCAAGTCATTGAAGTATTGAAATTGAAGTGTCCTTGACTGCAGCACAAGCCCGACACAAGAGTACAAGTCAACAACTACTGGAGTGGTTCATCTCCTTGCGGTTGTTGCAGCAGCACAACATCATCTGCTACACCAGTTGGCTGGAAGTATTCCTGTTTCACTTACTTTGCTGTACCATCTGTGCTGTAACATGCGTCACTTCCAACTTGCACTATGGCCCAGGCCTGCTAAACATTTCAGACAGGTGGCCCCAGGGCCACAGACTTTTGCCATGATGCTCCCAGATTTGCCCCAGGGCTAAACACATTTCAAGCCAAACTGGCACAGAAAAGTTTTCCAGATGTGGCCCCAGGGCCAAGGCTTCAGCCATGATGCTGTCAAATTTGCCCCAGGGCTCAACACATTTCAAGCCAAAACTGGCACAGAAAAGTTTTTCACAGATGTGACCCCAGGGCCCAAGGCTTTGCCATGATGCAGTCAAATTTGCCACAGGCTCAACACATTTCCAACCAAAATCTGGCACAGAAAAGTTTTTCAGAGATGTTGCCCCAGGCCCAAGGCCCAGCCATGATGCTGTCAAATTTGCCCAGGGTCAACACATTTCAAGCCAAAACTGGCACAGAAAAGTTTTTTCAGAGATGTTGCCCCAGGGCCCAAGGCTTCAGCCATGATGCTGTCAAATTTGCCCAAGGGCTCAACACATTTCAAGCCAAAACTGGCACAGAAAAGTTTTTCACAAATGTGGCCACACCCACCTCTTCAGCCAAAAACGCATGGCAACGGCTAGCCTCGCCACCTCACTGGGCAGAGTCAGAGGAAAAACAGACACGCTGCCGTTCTGCCAAAAAAACACTCCAAGAGAAGAGCCCGACATGTCGCAGTGCCCGCTCTGCCCCACAGAAAACGCAGGGGTCAAAGAGACCGAGTCTGAAAAGACATGGCGAAAACGAGACGTCTGCTCCAAGCGCCAGGGCATTTCGGAAGCCAGTGAACATCTCCGACCAGAGGGAGGCGGCAATCTCCGGCTGTGGTCATCAAGGTCAAAATTCCGCAAAACTCGATGCGGCCGAACGGCCAGTGCCTACCTCATCCAAGGATTTGGGCCCGACGGAGAGCGACCGCGCCGCTGGCGTGAGGCCCCGTGCCGCTGCCCCCGGACCTACCGCTCCGGCCAAGGTGTGGCATTCGAGGTGAACACGGAGACCAAGCCCTGCAGCCCGCCAACCAGCCCGGCCGCCCCCACCAAAATTTGGCCGGAGGAGGGCGCGGCCAAGGCCCCTTTAAAACATCCCCAAGCTCCAAAAGTGCCCCCTGCCGATGGACGGCATCCTCATCAGCGGCCGACCTTCAGGCTGTGGAAGCTCCAGTTTCCGCGCACGCCCGAAGGGGCAGAGGCGAGGACTTGCTGTCCTCAGGGGACGTGGAAGCAAATCCTGGACCGGAAACCCCCGGTGGCCCTGATGCCATGCAGTTCGATTTTCAGGACGATCCGACGCGCACCGTGGGCTTCCTCATGGCCACGACCTTCCCCCCCATCCAACCGGGCCCAATGGTCCCACCCTCCTCACAGGACGCACGGGATTTACAGGATCTCCTCCAACGGCTGATCAGCAGGCCGCCCCCCGAGGTGGCATTGGATCAACCCAGATCAAGAGGACCGAGCGCCCTTGCTGCTCTGGAAGACCAACCGATGTCTGAGGCTTTTTCCCAGGAATGAAGGTGGGTAGCCCATTGACTTCGACGTGCCCGGACCTGTCCCCTTCATGGATGGAGATTTCAATGGACGCCCGTGGAACGGTCTCAACCATTCCGAAAGGGGCACTCCCTGCGGTGTGCGACTCGTACGCAATGGTGCTACGAGCATTTAATGAAAAGCCGACGTGGGAAACTCTGCACGCCCTTTGGGCCTTCCCAAAGGCAGTGTTAGCACCCCTGGGGAAAGGAGGCCGCGGCCACTGGGCCCGGCTGGGCAGGGTCATTCGAGGGCGGGCGGAGGCATACCTCAAGCGGACAGTGGCCGAAAGTTGGAGGGACTATCAACGAATTCCCTCTGCCGCCCAAACGATCCGTACCAGGGGTCAGACCCGCCGTGAGCAGGAAGTGCAGGAGGAGGGCTTTGTCCGTCGGCTAGAACGCCTCGTGGGCAAGGGTGCTGTTGGAAAGGCCTGCCAATTCCTGTTGTCTGAAGGTGTACAAGACGACAAGCACCCGGCAGTCCGCCGCCGTCTAGAAGAATTACATCCCTTTGAGGAGCCTCCTGGTCGTGGACCGGCCGACAAGCGTGCCACCATCCCATCGCCGTCTGATGAAGACGAAAGAAGGGATCGCCTCTCTTTGGTAAGAAAGGCGGTTTTCAGCTTTGGGAAGGAGTCCTCCTCCGGACCGTCCGGACTAAAACCGGACCACTTGAAAGACATGCTGGGCCGAGAGGCCGGGGGACAAGCCGAGGTATTGCTTGAGGGCCTCACCACCTTCGCATACAACTGCATCAATCAAGGATGGCCGGCAGGCGCAGCTGAAATCCTCACCTCGGCCCGCCTCACGGCCCTGCGGAAGGTGAAGCCATCCACGGCGGTGGATGACATGGGAAACCTGATCCCTGTGATGCCTGACCCTTCCCAGGAGGGGACACGGCCAATAGCCTCCGGTGAATGTCTTCGAAGGCTCGTTGGAAAAGTGCTCATGAGGCAGCCGGCTGTTCGGAAGTTCACACAAGAAGGGATGCCCGGCCAGTTCGGCGTTGGGTGCCCCGATGCATGTGGATTGATTGGCATGGGTCTGCAGCAGTTGGTCAGCACCTTGCACCACAATGACTCACGTGACTGGGGCACATTACAGCTTGATTTCAGCAACGCATTCAACTGTATCCGAAGAGATGCCCTTCTGGATGCGGCTCGCGAACGGTGTCCGGAGCTGGTGACATGGCTGGAGACGTGCTACAGCGAGCACTCGGGCCTATTCCTCGGGGACACTGCCTCCGAAGTCAGACCGGGGTACAGCAAGGTGACCCGTGTGGTCCCGTCGCCTTCGCCCTCGCAATTCAAGGGCTGGTGGAGGACATCCACTCGGCTTGTGGCTGGCAGGCGTGGTACCTTGATGACGCACACGTGGTTGGCAACGTGCACCAATTGGAGGAAGTTGTGCGCCTGGTACTGGAAAAAGGTCCTCCCATTGGGGTGACGCTGAACCTTGAGAAATGTACCCTGTGGGGACCAGCGTTTGGCCCTGAGTGGACTACCCTCCCCATGGGGGCAAGCGTCCTACAACGCATCCCGGTCACGCCCTTCATCCAGGGTCAGGAATCAAGTCCCTTGGGGTACCCGTTTGTCACCCCGGAGATGGCTCCTTTGCTGACCGTGTCTGGTTTGGTCGATGCGAAGCGGCCATGAAAGCTTGTTCGCTGCTGCAGAAGGTGCCATCAGCACACATCCAGTTCACCATCCTTCGTATGTGCCTGGATGCATGTAAGGTCAACGACCTTCTCCGGGCAACCCCTGTAAACCTATCTGTCCCACAGTGCACCTGCTGAGCAAGACGCTTCGCAACACTTTGAGCTTCATCTGTGGACGACCCCTAGAGGAGGAGCAGTGGACTCAGGCGACCTTGCCTGTCCGTCTCGGTGGACTAGGGATACGCGACCCTACAACAGAACGAATCAACGCCAGATGGGCTGCCACCCTGGACTTCCTCACACGGGGTGAACGCATCCTGGACTTGCCGGAATTCTGCAACGGGACGTCACTGCCGCCTGACTTCGGACTCGTCGCCGCAGACATCAAAGCAAATTGTGATCTCCCTATCCCAGTCAAGCACTTCTGTGAAGACACTGAAAGGCACGACCTCCTGACACCTGAACTCATGAAGCAACGCTTCTGGGGGCAGCAGTGTGCCGCGGCTCGCCAACAGAAACTGCAGAACAACCTTGTGGGAGGCGACAAGCTGAAGTTCCAATGTCAAGCGAAGCCTCATGCCATGGCATGGGCGTCAGTGATGCCGTCCGCTGGCACAAGGACCCTCATCCCCACGAGGGAATTCCAGGCCCTGGTTCAGTGGTCATTGGGTGCCACGGTCGTGACGCCCACAGAGGGGTCACCCGGCTGCCCCAGGTGCCACAACCCGCTGGATGTAAGAGGACACCACCTCGTCTGTTGCCACCGAAACAACATCGTAAGGCGACACGGGGCAGTACAATCATACATCCTCGGGCTTGCTCAGCGGGCAGGGTTCCCTGCAAGAAGGGAGGAAAGCGCGCCGGATGGTTCACGTCCCGGGGACGTATTTGTCATGAGATACGACGCGAATGGACCAGCGGCCATCGACGTCACCATCCGACACCCCTTGGCACCATCTCGGACGCGCCCTGGCACGGATGAGATCGGAAAGTGGCACGAGGCCAAGAGGAAGACAAGGTGAGAAGTATGGCGAGGGGTGCCAGCGAAGAGGCTGGACATTCATCCCCTTCGTTGGACTGCTATGGAGGGATGGGAGATGCGGCGCTCACGTTCGTTACCAATTGCGTTCACCTCCTTGCCGGCCAGCACGACGCGTGGGAGAGAAGGGGAGTTGAGGGCAATTGCTGGCAGGGCCTCAGCATGGCCCTGGCCAGGGAGTTGGCGAGGCAGCTGGTTTGGGGGCAGTGCCCTGAGGACTCGGCTGATGGTGGCATTGCCGAAGCCCATCGACCGTACGCATAAAAAGAACAGCACGCCCAGCCTCTAACCCCCAGGGATTTCTCGACGCTGCGTGCCGCAAAGTTTTTCCACGCGCCCATAGGGCCTGTCAGTACAACAAACTGAGGTGCGCTGGAGGAAACAATTCGTTGGGCAGAGGCTCACACACCGTTGCCTGAAGTGGACTTCGACACACAACTACGGCAGTCCACCTCTACAGAGCAGCCAAAGCAAGCAGGACTCCACACCCGCCACACCACCAACGCAGCACGTCGAGCAGCAATGACGCCCCCGAGGAGCCGCAGGGCGTGAAGGACAGCGGAAAACGGAATCACCGGCCCACCCGTCATCAACACCCAGACCTTAAACGGCACCGAGCCCTGCCACCTCCCCATTGCCTGCCCAACCACGCTGACTCACGTGGCCGAAGAACACCAGAAGCTGATCAACAGCGGCCTCACCTCGCGCCTTTTACTATTCTCTAAGCTCGCCCCCTTTACCTTCCCTCCCTCCCCAGCGTGCACACACCGTTGCCTCTGTACATAGCCTTACTCCCCTGAACTCTTCAAATCCAGTAGGCTGTGCCACTGGTCGGTGGATTCGGTTCGCCCCACCACCGTTTTGTTGTTGTTGTTGTTGTTAAGCAGTGTCTATTTTTTTTCGTCTCCACGTGCTCATGGCCTGAAAGCCCCGAGTGGGGTCTGAAGTCGAGAAGGACAACTGCGAGCAGCAAGCAACACCAAGGTTGAAATGTGGTTTTGACTTACTAATGTGAGAAGTCTTGCAGCAGGGTGAGATTCAGCCACCAGCAGCGTCAACATCGACATCTGTGATTTCAGCCTGGGAGTTCCTGCCCAGGAGAAGCAGGGTGAGATTCAGCCACCCGCTGCAGCAGCATCTGTGACATCGACTTCGACATCGGTGGCCCAAGCCCTGGGAGATCCAGCCCCAGGAGAAGCAGCAACAGCAGCTGCACATCGACATCTTGAACAAGATCGGTGGCCCAAGCCCTGGGAGAGCCAGCCCCAGGAGAAGCAGCGACAGCAGAGCAGCACATCGACATCTTGATCAAGATTCGGGGAACCAATTTGCAGACACTTTGCTTCCAAGTCTTGGGTTTGGCTTGTGCTTTCCAAAATGCTGCAGAAGATTTTCCTACAAGGGCAAACTCAGGAGAAAACCACAGTAGTGGACCCTGAGATTTTCAGCAAAACATTTATAAAAGATTTGGTGAGATATTTTTGCTTAAAAACCCTGTGTTTGGCTCTGTGCTTTCTCCCAAAGCTGCAGAGATGTCAATTCCAATGAAACTCTGGAGAAAAAACCCCTGACAGTGCACCCTGGAGATTGCAGCAAAAGACACTGGGAGCAACAGTGGCGGACCCAACTGCCTACAGATTGCACAGTCCTGCCACCTTCTTCTGCCAAAAACGCACGTCGCAACAGCAAGCCTCGCCACTTCACTGGTGTACCAGGCACGATCCCAGTTCTGTGGTTCGCCATAGAACTGCTCATCCACAATCTGAATGCTGAGCATAAGTCTCAGAATTAGGATTGTGGCAGAGCCTAGGGATAATCGTGATCAACGATCACGTGTGATCACGTGACTCCTCTCTGCAGGTGGTATTCTTTTCTTCTTTCAATCTTCAAGTTTGGTTTGATCAAACAAGTCCTGAAAGGACTTCCAGATACTTGGCATCTTTTTGTCGTAGCCCATAGGGCTTCCTACAGCGTCTTGTGCTCTGCCTCTTAATTGGGGAAAAGGGCAATACAAATTTTATATTTATTTTATATTTTTCCTGTTACTCCTACTTATATCCTTTTCTGCGCACCAAAGGGCGAAAGCGATAAGGTAGGACGTACACTTGGTAGCAGTTTAGGTTTTTCGATCCTTTTGACCGCAAACGGTCGCGTGGCGCCCCGCCTACAGGCGACCACAGCACTACAACCGTTTCCGCCAAAGCCGTACGCGCACACGTCCTCTGACGGTTCGCAGTATACGCTGCTTCAAACCTCAGAGTTTCGGGTCTCTGATTACTTTTTATACTATCCCTCTTTTTGCACTTGTTCCTGCATTTTACCCCACAATCTACACTTGTTTTTGCGTTTTTGCCTTAAAATGCAGAGCACAACTCCCATCGACTACGCAGCATTGATTGGATTCACTTCGTGGACTTGAACCTGCGGTATCATTGTCTAGCTCTATGAGCATTCACAACCCCATAGGGGTATTCACACATTGACTCATTCCAAAAGGTAATCCTCCTCCCCGCGTGTGTCACACCTATCGGTGTCTGTGTCGAGTAATCCTCCCCCGCCCAATGGCATCCATACACCTATCGGTGTCAAGCTCTATAGAGCAACCCCATGCCCAACAGGCACAACCCCTTTGTTGGAAAGCCGATCGGCTAACACCCATTCCCCCAGCGAGATCTTGCACTGGTGCCGATAGGCACATTTGACTCTGAGGCGGATACGCCACGGAAATTTTGTTGAGGGTGGGTTAGAAACACCAATGTTTCTTTCAGCCCCCCCCCTATGCTTCCCCGCCAAGTCCGATTGGACAATTGCCCGCACCACCCGATACGGGTTTCTTTTCCGGCATTGCCATGGCATCCGAGATGCGTTTGACAGTTCCGGCTTATACAAGTCCCACAGAGTCCATGACCAGTGATGCGGAAGAGTTGAAAATATTTCCCCTCAACCCATCACCGTAATTCAGCGAATAGTCGCAAATCTTCCAGTGGACCACCCGCTAACGCGGCAAATTTCCCATGTCCACACTTGTGTAGCGGATTGCGCTATGACACTTAACAAGTTTTTTGGATTTTGATGAAAAACAACCAAAAAGGTTGTAGAACACAAGCTGAATTACCTTTGGAGTTATGTGCGTGATGTTGGCCAATATTGCCAAACAAACTTTCAATCCACCAATGTGGACCTAGCAACTTTGCGACAAGGTTTAGACACACATTTGCAGGCATATTTGCCACACACTTCCAAAACGTGAGTGAAGCCATGTGTGAACACAATCCCGCAATGATGCGATTTTTCTCCAACATGCAACATAGTTTGCAAGCTTTGTCTCATCCATTGGAGCCAATTACGGCAATTTTTCCCAACAATTGCAGCAAAATTGCATGAGCCCCCATCAAAAATCCCGATTTGGACAATATATACAATGGAGCAATTCTCCACACTTGCAACCGCATTTCAGGAAGCGCAACAGCGCATTTTCCAGTTGAGCGGTGATTCCGCGAATTTTGCCATTTTTCTGCCCAATCCAATGAAAGTTTTGCCCCCGCACGTATGTGCAACAATTGGAGGAAAGACTTTCACGATTGGAGCAGAAATATTGCCATTGTGGTGAGATTCCCGCTGAAATTGCAAGTTTGCACAACCCAAATCGTAAATATCGCGAGTAGGATTGAGAAATTTGCAACAACAGTGGCAAAATGAACACAATGGAATTCCGAACCGCAATCGCGGATTTGCAAAACCGCAATGCGGCAACCCGTGCCCAACACCCGGATATTAGTGGACTCAAGCCACCAATGTCCGATTTGCACAAACAGTTACAACAAGATGTTGGTAATTGAAGCCTCATTGGCTAAGTTGCACACCCGCTATGCGGAAGTAGCTGGTAGGATCCGGATGTTACCGGCATTCAAACCGCGATAGCGGATTTGCACAAAACGCATGCAAGAAATGAGCACAAAATGCTTCAGGTGCAATCATCACACGAGGCACATTGCCGTTACAACACCTACCCACCACACTCCCAAAAAACACTTGGACAAGATTTGCGCTGAAATGCGCGCGGAAAATCACCAAATCATGCAGGATTTTGTGACAGTCTTATGAACACACCGAAAAACGGTGAAACAGGATGTCACCAAACTGCAAAATGACATTAACGCGCTATCCGCGCAAGTTTCTGTCTTGATGGAACAGCCAATGGCTAAAAAGTCAAAAGTCCGTATTCGGACCACCCCACCAAGCCATCTCCACAATTGGATGCCATTTCCAGTGCGATGCGCACTTTGGTGACAAGAGTGATAGGATAACCGACAAATTGGCAGGTTGTTGAACCATTTGGAGCAAAGTGTGCATGAATTTGCAACAAATTGGACCAAATTCACGCACAACTGCGTTCCATCCACCAAAACCCGCAATCGGTATGGTTGGCAACTTGCCGCATCTTCAGCTCCAAAAGCGCTATTCGCGCACCAATTCCCGAGTCCACAGGCACATTGCCACCAAAATCGCGTTTTCCGCTCATGCGGTGGTTCCCCCACTAGCATTACCAGTCCCAATGGACGAGTTTTCGGATGATGAGTCGGTTTTCAAAGCGAAAACCAGACCCACCCCTCTTAAATCAAGAGATTCGGGAATCCGAACTTATTCGTGGTATGATCCGCACCCCCACACCGGGATTGGTCATACCTCCAAATTCGCTTAATAGCACCAATGGTGCAACCATGTGATACCTCACCCCCACATGCGCAAACGCATCACACCATTCGCAATCGCGATTCCCCTAATTTGCATGGTACCTATGGTACACTAAGTGGTATGTTCCATGCGCAATCGCAAAATAACCCCGAACAATACCCTTGGTGCAACCACCGGAGTACCTGCACATGGGGATTTCGCGCCCGGGCCCACACCCCTGGAATACCACCGAAGGGCCACGGGGTTCTCAAAAGATTTCAAAGGCACCATCGCGATAGCGAACAAGGTGAAGCCCCAATGGGACGGTGACCCCACCACGTGGAAACAATTTTTCCGCGATT
>CAAHFI010484181.1:0-21061 GCA_900893395.1 Euglena gracilis
CCAAGACACAACCCCTCCACAATTGGGTGAAATCCCAGAACTGCCTTGGTCAGCTGAAATGCAGTTGGTGGTCCTTGGACACTGCCGGTGTCATTGTTCCCGTGGACAATAACCCCGAGGAAGACTGGGATTCGTTCTCCAGTAATACCGTTGAGCGCGTAGTTGCAAATTTACCGGAGGACCACCCACTACAGCAGCAACTTCGACACATCGAAGCATGTGTCCAAAATTGTGTTAAAACACTCAACCAAGTCCCACAATTTGATGAAGACAGTCAATGCCGTTTTCGGCAAGCTGGACTTCCTTTGGCAATATATCCAAGAATTTGGACAATTTTGCCAAAAGAATTTCAACTCCAGTACAATGGACCTTCTGAACCTCCACCAAGGTTTTGACACATTTTTGCGCGATACCTTGGTACAAAATTTCCAACAGGAACAAGATACCTTCCAAACAGCGGAATCGCGGAATAAGATGAAATTCATGCAAAACCTCGCAACACCCCGCACTTTGGCCATGAAAACAGTGTTTTCGGTGGTCAAAATACAACTTCCAGTTCGCAACGCGCTTTTCGCGCACCAACCGAAGCATCTTCGGACGCCCGACATCCAACTCGCGACTTTGTGCATCAAATTCGCGATTCGTTGGATGCCCACCCTTCCAAAGGCACAGTATGTGCACCCGTACAAGCTTCCGATGCACATGCCCTACAAGCACCCACGGATGCACATGATGATGAACATGTGTAAAAACGCGATTGCAATCGCTTGTTCATACCACAACTTCAGATACCTCCGCACAAGGGTGAATCTTTGGATGGGGAACCGGTTTTTCCTACAAAAACCGTGAATCCTCCGGTTTTACAACAAGAAATGAGCGAATCAGGACTGATTCGCGGTATGAGCCATACCCCTACCCCGGGTATTGGCCATGAATCGAGAATGCGAAACGCGGAAATTTACCGCGGTTCACCGATTTTCGGGTGAACAACGTGATTCGTACCACCCCCGGTATCGTACCACACCCCGAATCGCATAATCGCGACCCCTTACAATCCGAATCGCGGTATTGCGACACCCAACTATACAATTCCTGGAACCGCGATGTACCAAACCCCCATGGTACCTATGGTACCATGAGTACCATTCTGGATGCGCATTCGCGCATGCCACCACAACAACCTTACACCAACAATTACGATTAAAATCGTGGAGCACAACGCGATTTCAAATGTACAATCACATTTGCCAACAGGGTCAAGCCACAATGGGACCCAAATCTTGGAAACAAATTTGGCGCGACTGGACATACTACTGGGACATGAACCCCCATTTGCGGACCAAACCTTACAACAACGGCATTTGCGGTACAACAGTATCGTACAATGCGTCTACGGACCCCATCCGCTTCTGCGGAGTATGCCTTACAAGTGGGCAGAATGCCCGAACAGGGTTGGCAATTAGTGCCTTTTGGCACCCAATTGCCAGCAGAGCCCCCCCTAAGGAGGAAGGGTTGGAAACACTTTTATTTTTCCAACCACCCCCGGCCCTACCACCGGTAAACCCCATTCGGGACTTGCTCCCCGGGTCCAACCCAAGACGGAAACCCTGAGGTAATCAAGATGGAATTCATTGGTTACCTCCCCAAGGAATAAAAAGAACGCGCCCGACAACTTGTCCGGTATCGGATTTCCTTTGATGAACTGGTTGAACAGTATGCGTCAACTTGTTCAGTCCTGATTTCGCGAATTACGCTGGAGAAAAAATGGCGGCAATTCGGGCCTAGTGACCGAAAATGGAATTCAATTTACCTTTGGTATTCCAAATGGCTGGGGTTGGCTTCTGATGTTGATGAACTGGGAGAGAACCAAATGAAAGAACAATTCAATGCGGTTCTCCTCCATTTCATTCCCACAATTATCAAAGATATTCACCGCGAGGAACTCGCGGACAACAAACTCGTACTTGACCAACGATGGAACTATGTTTCTAAACAAATGAAACTCTCACAACTTTTGGGACAGATACAATCGGCTTACACTCACCACCCTACCGCTGGTCTCCCTAGCGGTACGGTAAGTGCGCTACAAAATACTTTTGTCCAAAATCCCCGTGGTGATACGACAAACATACAAACTCCCCAAGGGGAGATACAAAAACGCTCTATCCGCGCTCACCTGACCAATTTTCTGACAAAACCTGTTTTTTGTGCAACAAATCAGGGCACATGTCCGGAGACTGCCCCACCCTGAACGCGAAAGCGGAATCGGAGTCCAAGGGGTTCACAATCCTTGCGGAGCTCACGCTCCTCTGGGTTTTCACACAAATCACAACCTTCGGGCTATCGACAAAGGTCCCGATCACTGTTCCGCGACTGCGGAAGGATCGCGTACCTCGTGGTCGATCACCCAGACCCCCTTACAAGCGTGATACAAATCGCGAATCATCGTGATCACGTTCGCGAAGTGCGTCATCTTCTTCGCGATCGTCGTCCGGGAAACCGGATTACAACAAAAACCGTGGTCGAACAGGATTCCGTTCACCAAGACCTCCAAGGGGTGAAAGCCCACCAGAGTCACAAAAACCGACAAAAGTGTTCCCTTTCTGGATCACATAACCACAATTCGTCCAAATGTTACCGTTCCCGCTCTCCCCGCCCGAACCAACGTCACCACAATGATACCAAACACAACAAAAAGTACAAGGTCGGGTTCAAAATCTCCTCTTTGGAGGAGGGAACCCCGGCGTCGGGCAAGGAGGGGATGGGAACTCCGAATCCTCGTTGGAGGACGACCGCAATGCGGTCCGCGCTATCTACTCACACAAGAAAACGATAAACAGCGGAACTGCTGAATCGAACCTGGAGTAGGGGAGCCCGAGGTCTGTGGACACGGACCTCTGGGCTGATGAACAGAAGGAAGTAGGACCTGATCAACCTTACTTTCACTGCCCATCTGCCTTTTTAGTCGGTCCTCGTAAAATTTTCGGGTCCCCCACGTCCCACTCCAAATTTCTGCCTGGAATGCTGAGCAAAGTAGGAACAGGATCCTGGAACAGTTGGAGAGACAACAATTTTACAGCGGATCCTGCACTTTGCGTACCCCCCATGGAACCTTTGGTCCAAGCGGAAATCCGAACACAAAATTCTTCTACCAAATGCAAATTTTTGGTCGACACAGGGTGACGAATCCCCCTTCTCTTTCGAACGGGATTAATTCCCAACTCCCTCTTGGTGAAAGTCAAGTACCCCATCAAAATTATGACTGCAGACAACAGCCCCAGGTGCGGTGGTGACTTGGGATGCATTTTGGACATACTTCTCACCATCATCCCCAAGCACCACTCACAACCCCCACACATACAAATTTTTCTGAGTACCTGGAGTTACGAATCGGGTATTTGCGGCTCTGACGTAATTTTGGGTTTTCCTTTATTGCTTCAGAACCGCCTTGTTGTGGATTGCCCCTCCCTCGGTTTGCGCACTACTTCACGCACACAACCTACACCACCCAGTTTCTTCCCCATGGCACCTTCCCAGATGTCCCCCCGCCTTGCCACAACGTTTTCTAAAACCGAAAACACCGTTTCCTACCCTAGGGGTAAAGAGAAAGCTGCCCCGTTACCCACTACATTTTTACCGCACGTTTCCAATGTGGTAGGGAAAGCAAGTAGCTTAACCCCGTACGTTTCACAGGGTTCCAAGGTGAAATTCTACAGGCCTGAAGTTACAACGGGGCCGAGTAGCCGTCCGGCTGCACACATTTTATGTTTCCTACCAGGTGTGTCTATTTCGGAAACCCCTGTACACCCACCAGCAGCTACAACTTCCAACACCCCCATGCACACACTACACATGACTGGCACGCACGATCAGCCTACACTTCCTGCCAATGCGCACATTGTCGGAGAATTTCCACACAACCTGATTTTGACTGTGGGTGTATTGTTGAACCTTCTAGACTAATCGCTTTCTTCAACAACCAGAGTACACTTTAAGTTACACCAAATTGGTACCGGTACCAGTATCGAGTTTACACTGATCGCTGAACGAGAACACAACACACCGGATTGTTACCCGTTGGGTGTTGAAGTACATCGACAACTGGACAAACGCGGAATCGCATCTCTGTTCGGAAGCGTGGGAATCGCGCAGAAGGATCTCAAATGGCAGAAAGCCAACCTCTCTGACCCAGAATGGCAGAATGGCAATCCCTCCAATGTCCTGGCACACAAATGGCAGAAAGCCAACGACAATTGTACTTCACACAATGCACCTGATACACTTGGTACAATGCCTGATGAAGCGTATTCGGACACACCGCATTACCGCTGTGGCTCGGTCAACTGTGTTTCTGCCATCCACAGGACTGAAACCGCAACAGTTTTTGCGAACCGCATTTTGAATGCGTTCAATGTTTGGACAATATCGCATTTTGGAGACTTGGTTTTCCAAAATCGCACAAATCGCGAAGTCAATGGACCTACAATTGAAGATTGACGCATTTTCGTCCACAGCACATTCTCGTTTACCCAATTACTGGTCAAGCCATACAAATGCGTTTGATAAGTTTTTGGGGTGATGTGTTCCTGTGGCTACATCCTCCTCTGAAACTTATCCCTCTTGTTGTTGACAAGGTCCTTCAGGATCAAGCACGCGGTGCGCTGGTCATTCCTATAAATCCCGAAGCGGAATGGTTCCAACAATTTACCTATGTCACTTTTCAGTGGTGGGATTTACCGAATGACCCTCCATCGTTTGAAGATTTAGGCGGTGTCGTGTTACCACCGTTGAAAGAAATCATTTTTCGTGTTTGTTTATTTGATGCATTCGGTCGGAGCTGTTGACCACACTGACAAATTCCTACAGGAAAAAGGTCAGAATGACCAAAAACAACAACTATCCGCAGTGATAGAAAGCGGTGGTCAACATCCCAGATCACAAGAGTTGTGTACAAAGATCAATCGCGAATTCAGTGACGTTCTTGAACATCCTATCCATGTACATCACATAGATCCTGCAATTCGCGGACCTTTTAGTGCCTGTAAAATCGACCTCAAAGAAGGTGCACAGCCCATGCACCGAAGATTGTTTCGCTGTTCAGGCGAAAGAGAACAAGCCTTCAATACAATGATCGAAAAACTGATTGAACGAAAACGGATCATACCCTCCAAAAGCGAGTGGACCTCACAAATTTTTGGTACCCAAGCCTCCTGATGCTTCTGGACCGAAGAAGTGGAGACTTTTCTTGGATAACCGACACTTTAATTCATAGACAAAGGACGATCCATTTCCGTTACCACTTATCGAAGACTTGATTTCAAAACAGGCGGATAACCGCCTCTGTCGATTTTCGACTGAGACGATGGTTTTCACCAGATGCACTTACACCCTGACTCACAACCATACACCGCATTTGTAACCTCCAGTGGAGTTTACCAATGGACGGTGTTACCAATGGGTGTTAAGAATTGCCCAGCCGTGTTCCAAAGAATTATACAATCTATTTTACGAGACTTACTGTTTGCAATAGTATCAATTGATGACGTGCTGATTGGCACACCTCCCCCACTTACAAATTCGGGTAGTGATATCCTAGATATTCACTACCACGACAAACGATCCGTACTGACAACGTTTCAAAAACATTTGCTTTTCGTCAAAGGTGCAAAAAGGCATTTGTTTCGCGAAGCGATAAAATTGTGTCGGCACATTCTTAACAACGGACAAAGGAGAGCATCTCCAAGCAAACTTGAAGCTATAAAGAAGTGGACACCTGAAAAAATCAAAACAATCTCCCATTTAAAAGGATCTTTGGGTTTAGCGCAGTATTACGCGATTTACATGAATGATTTAGCGAAAATCGCGGTACCACTGACGCGACAACTCAAAAATCGCGCACCTGACAATACAAAGATACAATGGCATGATACAGTGCGGGAATGGCTAACAAACAAAAAGCTGATGTTGGACAACGTTGTACTTGACATTGCTGACCCGTACAAACTATATGTACTGGAGGTCGACAGCAGCGACTATGCTGTCGGCGGTGTGTTCAGTAAACATAACTCGTCCAATGAACTGTGCCCTGTAGCATTCATCAGCAGAAGGCTACAAGGTGAAGACGGAAAAGGACAAGTGAAATGGAGCCTACGAGAAAAGGAGACGTATGCCATTGTCCTTATCCTACAAAAATTCCGAAGTTGGGTCGCCAGTTCATCCGTACAAGTACTAGTGTTGACAGACCATGAGTCTCTCCGAAACTGGTGCACTGAAGACTTGAACAAAGCCATGTCCTCCGTCGGCCGAAGATGCCGCTGGCACGAATTTTTGAGTCAATTTCACCTGGTGATCCTTTACACACCGGGTCATACTCAAAAAGTCGCAGACCCACTTTCCCGTGCACCCTGGCACCCGAAAAGGGTGATACCACGTTTCACGGAAGTCGCGAAGCCGACGAATTCGCAAGGCGCGCAGACGCCGCTGACAACTTACTTGACAACTTTCTTGTTTCGCGGATTTGGCGGCGGATGCTGATAACCCCTGTACGTTGAAAACGACAACGCGGCAGAATGCCGGGCCCTCGCCGGGTCACGTGATCAGAATCCCCGTCCCCTCTCTTTTTTCAGGAATGGGATTAGTCCAAAGATCATTTTTAGAATGATGTCGTCAAAGATTGCGGAATGCTGAATTGGTTGACAATTATACCTTAACGCCTTTACGTTTGATTTTTCGGAATGATACCGGTTACAAGTACTGAATACCCTGTGACTTGGTTGGTGACGTACTTTTATGTTGTCACAACCAAGGTCACCCTAGGCCCCCCAAACTTCTTTCTGTGGTGGGTCGCAGGTACTGTACAAAACTTACCGAAAAAGGTTTGTAAACAGTGCCAAATTTGTCAGGCTGTGAAACCGCGCAGAGGTACCCCCCCTGGTACGATGGACTTCTTCCCCGTACCAAATGACATTTTTACATCCCTCTGTATGGATTTTCTGGAACTCGGACCTTGCAAAGGAACAGATGACAAAATTTACGATTACATTCTTGTTGTCGTCTGTCGGCTGAGTAGAATCGTTGCGCACGGAGGTGCAAAAGCGCGTAGTCGCTATACATTTACAAAAACAAAAACAGTTCTTACAGGATTACAAATCACCGATATACAACCCAGGTGACCGCGTGTGGGTTCGGAACAGTAGAAACCGCATGCAATCCACGAAGGTGGACCCCCTCTGCATCGGACCATGTGAGATCATCCATCAGTTGGGTACAAGTTGGCGCTATAAAGTCGCTTTACCCAACGGTGTCGAGGATGTACACATGGATGACTTCAAACCATACCTGACACCACCCAACGGTAAAGCAATACCCTGCATTTACTTCAAACCACGTTCAAAACTGCCTGAAACAGATCATTTTGTGGTTGACAAAGTCCTCGACCACAAAGTAGACAGGGGAATACATTACTGGAAGGTGCGGTGGAAAGGTTATGGTCCTGAAGAGGACACCTGGGAACCTGCAACTAGTTCTGTTGGTTTACATCCAACAAGACTGGAAACTATGGAACAACAGAAACAACATTGATATTTCTGTAAATACCTTCTAAGGGATGATGTACAAAGATGTCCAATATTTTGTCCATGGCATGGAATTTTGAAAAAATGTATAATGGGCGGATGCCAAAATGTATTATGGGCGGATGCCAAAACATTTTGTCCCTAGCGAAGGACTTTTCGCCAAATGACTACGGTCCTATACAAAGCACTTTTACACTTGGAGCTACAATTTTGTTCTTACCCTTGGTGCAAACAGACAAATATTTTTGTGATTGTGCACACTTGGTTGCATGCGTACAAAGTTACCGTACAATGCCTTATTTCACTGTTTCCCCACAGCTCAGTACTTGCTACAATCTGCTCTTTTTCAAGATGGATGCTGGAGGAAGGGGACCTGGTACCCCATCCTCTCAACCGTATGTTCCCCCTAAAACAACCTCCTAGGGGGGACCCCCTCGCCAACAACCTCCTTCGGGAGGACGAGGACTTGCACTCCCTCGTGGAGGGCAAGTCCCCGTTCGGCATGTACAAGCTGCTTCGGCAGCAAGGCCCGTAGTGGCAACTCCCCCTGTGACTCAACATCGATTCCGATGTTGCCCCAGAACCACCTACCCTTGGTGGCTTACAATCTCAACCTATGATTCCACAACAAACGGAATCTGCCTGTAAACAGTTTGCGGTGCCGCAACCGCGGCCCACCAGGAGATAGAATATGGCCAGTAGCAGTAGCCAACGCGCTGTTTTTGGGGCAGTAGAACAACAATATGTGGAGTGTGAACAACGACAATTGGCTGAACAGCTACGTAGTCGTTATTACCCCGCACAACCGCCACAAGGTCAGTATGCCGCACAACCACCACAAGGTCAGTATGCCGCACAACCTCCACAAGGTCAGTATGCCGCACAACCCCAAAAAGGGCAGCATGCCATACAACCGGAACCCCAAAGGCAGTACGCCGCTCCTGTGATGCCTCGGTTCCCCAAGTATTTGGGTGAAATGACAACGGCTTCAGCAGATACAATTCGTAACGCTCTGCGCATGTGCGCAGAGGACAGACCGGATCCCTTCATCCGAGTGATGTGGGATTCGTGCTGCCGACAATTGCTTGCAATCGCCAACAAACCTATCACGACCTGGGACGTGTGGTGCCAGAGTACGACAGCGGGTAGAATCTTCTTCCAACCCGGAGAATCCGTATTTCCAGACAATGTAACCCTCAGGGACCTGGGAGTCCTGGTCCCGCCTGTCCCCGCGGAGTGCTCCCAGTGGGTGCTTACGCGGAACACATGCGCCGCTATACTCCAGAACTGACAGAAAGTGACATGGCTGACGTCCAAATTCAAGAAGCAATATACTTACCACAACAACGTTTTACCTCTCCCCCACGCATGCCGCCTGCCCGGAACAGGGAGGTTGGTATGCAATCACAATACGCAATGGAGGCCGAAGAGCCATACGACGAACAATACACTGACGAAATGGCCGAAGAGCCTTATGACGAGTATACAACGGCAGAACCTGAGCCGGAGTATACTATGGAAACACACGAACAGCCACAACTCGTGCAACCTCAACATCAACCACCACAACCTGTACAATCTCAAACCCAACCACCACAACTTGTACAATATAAACCGCAACCACCGACAACCCCCGCCGGACCCGCTGCCGGAACCGACAGCGATACGGGTTGTCGGGGAACACCCCCTGCGTCCCGTCGAGGACAATATTCACTACGAACAAGTGCAACAATCTGGAGACTCCGCTTTTACAACTCAAGGCGAACAATACCTTCCCCTCGACAAAATTTACGAACTTGGGTCCCTCTTGGGAACCATCAACGTAAAAGGAGTGATAGTGGATGCAGTGGGACCAAACTCCAAAGCTTTGGGTATTCCAACCTGGGCACTACCCGAAGTTTTGCGTGTGAGTGCACCACCACATACACCTGGTCCACTGGAACAAGTCGCTTCGGCGTCGAACCTTGTGCCGCCAGTAGCTCAACCTACTCCGGCACCACAAATAACACCGGTACAAGCAGTTTCGACTGCAACAATCAACTTCCACTCAACCTGCCGCATCTGCAGCAGGTTCAAACCAACCTGTACCTATACAAAGAACAGGACCGCCTGCTCAAGCCGCGCAGTTGGCACGTGCAAAAGCACCCACACAATCCACAATTCATGTACGAGCAGGAATTGTTACGACCTGTTACACCCTCCACAACCTGTTACGACCGCTCCACAACCTACACCTTCACAACCGGCTTCGGCTGGACAGACACAACCACCTGTTGAACCGGGACAACCTTTCTCGGGTCAACCTAGGTTTGAGTCGCCAGCACAACGCGCCACCTACAAGGTAAGCTCTACAACTTTTGACAGCCCCGACAAAACCTTACAAAGTTGACGCGCGCAAACGTCCGCGTGGAGCGGAGTTTGCAACCCCACCACAAACACGTCCAACGCCGACACACAACGTCGTCGTTTGGACGACGCACCACAAAGCGCGCAGGCGCAACGGGGTCGTAAGGAAAGCGATGACCTGCCGATCCCGGCCAACATACAACGATCTTTATACGAAATATATCACCAACTGCGTCCAGACAAGCCCTCTGACAACATCGCTGGACTCTACACGGCTACGGCTGGTGTAACAGTTACAATGTGGAGAAAAACACGAGCATACCGAAAAGACGTTGCATACCGTTGGAATGAACAAGAGCGCGAAGCCGCAGAAAGGCCAGAGAGGCAAAGGAAAGAGCAAAGGTTCACAACCGGGTTACGACATGGACGTACAATTCATGATTGACCATCTATTCTGGATCTAAGACGGATGTGATACAATTATGCACGAGTACTACGAGGAACAACACCCTTGGGTTGTTGCTCCTGAAGTACATCACCACATGGTCAAACTCTACAAGGAAGAAGCACGTGGCTTTTCTTCGACGGTAGAATTTCCTGTTACGAAAGCCAGGATGGCATCGAAAAACTGCCAGGTTTCTGGCAACTACTTTTCTGGCTGGGATTCCGTTGCTTGAACTTCGGTTCATTTGCAATGCCCGCCAGCAAAGCACACTACTTGCCACATCCAAAGCTACAATACGGATTGGAATCATCCCTTGACGCACTGAAGACAACGTTCGACAATATCCGAGAAATCGAACCACAAGGCATACAATGGGAAGTATTCCCACTTCCAAAGGATATACAATTGGTGACACAAGAAATGTTCTGGTTATAATTACCAAATTTTCCTCAACGAACACTATGGCCCACACTTCCAAGTGGTCAGAATCGACCTGACATACCCACCAAAATTCGTGCTTTGGTGCACCCACTGCCACCACAAGTTCCCCGTGGACTTCTGGGGGTTTTGCGTGCGCGGTCGGACAACCGACCGCCCAAACGCACAAACATCGCAGCCCCAGCAACGCGAATGGGCGGAGGCACAACAACAACGAAGACTACTCGGACACATCTGCCACAATCCCCTCGAAGTTAGGGAAATCGGATACGCCAGACTGAACCACCGACAAATGTTTCTGCACATGCAGACCTTCCAATGGAGAGCATGGGTATGTTATGCTGTGGAAATCTACAATTTACTCAACCCGAAACAACCACTCCCACAAGATTACCTCCCTCTTCGACCTGACTGGGACGAAGAAGGAAAATTGAAGTACATCAAACGCCTGTTTGGCGAAACCCTCCGAATAGTGGACGTTGCCCCATTTTTCAAGGGAAAACATACAAATAATTATGGGTTAGCCATCCCGATACTGGACTGGCTTCCTCGCGGTTCGGGAGGAAACAGATTTGTCGGATGGCAAAACTTCCGCCTGCGACCACGTGTAAAACTTCCTGAACCCCAGCCGACGGAACCCGAAGCAGCGCAGTCTGCAGTTGAACAACTTCCAACGGCTGCATTATCTACAAATACAAAAACCAAAGCAGCAGCGAAGCCTGCAAACAAACGTTCGGAAGAACGTTTGCCACAGCCCCCACCTACACCTACAATGTCTGTGGAACACACTCACGTGCACTCTTCAGACTCTTCGTCCGTTTCCTCTTCTGGGTCATCCAGCAATGAGGAAGTGGGAAGGGACAGACGATGAACACAGTACACGCTCCGTCTCCTGCGCATCCGCGGACTCTGAACGCGGAGAAGGAAGCGGACAACATGCTCTAAGGGGCGAAGCGCCAGCTACAATGCCTGCCCAGGCAAGACCACAAACACCATTACCAGACATGGAACCTGACGTACCTACTGAACTTCCAGTGGCCGAAGTGCCTGCAGACTCCACAGTGGCCGCAGTGCCATCACAAGAACAGGTTCCAATAACCCCCGCACCTGCGGCAGGTGTAAGAGACATCACCGACGAAGAAATGGAAGCACTACGTGCTGAACGTGAGCAAGTCAGACGTGTTTTCCCATTCGGCGTTAACAGCCGTAGAAATCCAGACCCAGACGACTTCATACTTATACCACCACAAGTCGGACGCGCTGCAGAACGCTTCCTCGGAAGTGTCCGCAGTGGCGTTTCATTGATGGTTGCAATGGTGCGATCGAGGTCTTCATCCTCAACGCGAAGTCCCCGTGACACGGGACTTGGCAAGCAGCCTACACAAGAAGCTCCGGCTTCAACCTCTACACTGGCAGCAGACGCGGCCAGTTCTACTCCTGATGTCCAAACATCCGAAGCGGTGACAACAACTGAATCGACTACGGTCTAACAAACGCCATCACATGACACAACACCCGTAGTGGTACACACACCTGAACAGGTGGTACCGACGGCTCCTGACGTACCACCTAGTACCACACCAACTTCCAAATAAGCTCCAAAGTCGCCTGCAGAACGCCCCCTTCCGCCACAGCGGAAAGAGAAAGGCAATAAGCCCAAGGCTAAACCACAGCGTGCAGAACCATGCAAACCTGCTGAACGACACAACGAGCCAAAACCACCTCCACCTGGGAGTGGTAGTAAATAAGGAAAGCGGGCGAAGACCCCAGCTGCTACCACACCAGCTCCAACGTGTACCGAAGTGACCGGGAAAAGCCGGGTCACTTCTACCCTTCGAGGTAAAACACGACGAGATACAACGTCTCTGACCTCACAAGAAGACAACATGCCGGTTGACGATAATGCCGCACTTTGGCAAGAGGACATTATGTCCAACCTGCCGAGCGTCAAAGAACGCACTGCTATGATACAAGCGGCGCGCGAACGCGGAGTTCTGTTGAAAAAGTGATTGAACCACTCTTCTTCAACGAACGGAAGTACAACTACTATGTTCGCCAAATTTGGCGATCATACAATGCGAAGTCACCAAGAGTGTTTGCCCAATACCTTGGGGAAACTTTCCTGTTTGACAATAGGCCGAATGGCCAAACAACCTGGCTCTGTACTGTTTGTCACAACATCCGTAACAGCATGCCAGCTGTGCATCTCTGTTATGCAGACAACAAACGAAAAAAACTTTCACCACAATGAATTCGTTCCAAACACAGCCTCCCTGATTTGCGGTGATTGTCTCCTTGCCTGGACAAAACTGAACAACTTCCGGTGGTCGGAAGAAGACAGAGACCGTGACGTACCACTTTTCTGTGTCATTTGCCTACGGGCAGAGATATGGTTGCCAGCGGATGGCGGAAATCTCAAGATCGTACCCGGAAACGAGGACGTTTTGGAAGATTTCCTGAATTTATACAAAACAAAACGACAAATGTACCAACACAAAAGCTTCAAGAAGGCGGATGCTTTTGATCGCGGCGGAATCGCCTTTGACTTCCAAACTGATTCCGGCGGAATCAGATTTGCTGTGGAATAAACAAAAGGGCGATTGCCCCTACTCTTCAATGATGACGACTGGAAACACGTCATTTACCCACTGTTTACAAAGCCTTCAACAGTTTCTGAAACCACACAACGATGGTTACTCCCTGAGTACCCACCGGAACGACATGGATACGAACATTATTCAGAATGGGTTAGCTCCATTCTGAAAACCCATATATCCTGATGTGCCTGTGCATCCCGCGTGCACAACGTTCATTTCAACGCTTTGACTGGAATGCAAGAATGCAAGAATCCAAGATGGAACTACTAAATATGGCCTGCAACTTTCCCGAGAGTTTTGTGGGAAAATTTGCAGATTTACCTCCTCAAGCGAGCTGAAACGCTCAAAACAGAACTTACAAAGGAAATCCAAGAAGTAAGAAAGTTCGGTTATCCCCTGGATTAACATGGATAGTCCTGACAAGGATTCCCTGGACATACGTCCAACCGAAATGACCTTGGTACAAGACCCACACATGGGTGAGTACACCAAGGAAACCCACAAACGTTGACGGTTTCCTGTATCGTACAATGGGCGTATTCCCACAAAATCAGCGAAGTCTCGAGCGCGAATACGCATTTCATCATCGCATTCAACGGCGTTTCAAGACAAAATGGTGAAATCGACTTAAGTTCGGTCGATAACACGTTGATCGCGAAGGTTCAAGCCCACAAAGACAGTACGGTGTCAAGTAAGAAGACGCACAAAGCACAGCATGCGCGCCAGAATTCTTTTGCGCTTTGTGCTCCAAACAAGGTAACTGTAATTAGGAACCAGACCTCGGTACCCTGGTACTGTCTCCCTGAACCTGGGACTGTGCCTGGCATCCCTACTGGCCTGGTCCAGAAGGGCAATCGGGCAGAGCCCTGGGAGGAGGATGTGTACCAGGAAGCCATTCTGCCATGGCGCTGTGTACCAGATACAATGGGCTACGGCCTACAATCTGGCTACGGCCGGGCCGTACACAGTGGCATGGTTAAACCATAAGACAAAGAGAGAATGTCAGAACTAGCAAAATCTTAGCGAAAGTAACTGGTTCCTAATTCAAGGTTACAGGGTTTGGTGCTTTGCAATTATGTTTTAGAATTATGAGGGCGAAGTCCCATTGGAATAGAAGTTTTATATCTTTCTTTTACAAAGCTCGACAGAGCAAAAGTCATTTTCATATAAGCGACTGCGGTCCTACCAACTCTCTTTGCCTTTGTTCCTTGCAATCAAAAGGGGAAAGAGAAACATATTTTAATGTACTCCCCCCACGGGCTTTTCGGGAGGAAAGCATAAGTAGAAAAGCCGGGGTGGGACGTACACTGTCCCCCCTCTTCATACCACTCCCCAAAGAATGTACATGACGTTGATATCATGGACGTCATGGCCCTGTTACGTCTCACAAGACCAGTTTTTTCAATTGACCGTCACATTCGGAGGGCAAGACGGACAGCGCAAATACGACCAAACCTTCAACGACGTGACATATGCCACGACGACCCTGTGATTGCTGAGCGGCCCACACATCAAGAAGTCACACTTTGTGGCGACGTTAAACTCGAACCAGGGCCTGTTCCTTGGATAACCATGGTTGAAGGCCACCTATCCCCACGGTCCATCATCCTGCCCATTTTCCAACGACCCAAACACCCACCACTTTGCCTCAGTGGTGACATTGAAGAAAACCCAGGGCCGGACGATGACTCAATCCTTCTGGAAAGGGGACAACAGGTGCAATCACATCTGGATTTTCCAAGTAGCAGTGCATCTTCTGATCTGACGCCGGATACACACCTTTGCTTGAATGTGTGCCCCTTCTTTCCTGCCTGCCCGTTTCAGACGGCGGAAAACAAGACAATGAAGCATCATGTGGACCGCATCCACGTGTCTAGAGGACAAATCCCTGACAGATTTGGATGATGTTCCTGAGTGTGTGGGTATGTGTCACCTGCATGCGACTTTTTCCGACGGGATCAGCCTGCAAATCCTCCACTTGTCAGTCAGCCACCCCTTTAGATAATCCCTATCAATGGACGCCACCAGCAATATGCCACGTTCCCGCTGTTGTTGATTCCCATTTAACCCTAGGCAGCCCCGTTACACGATCCATCTCTCTCTGAACAGCCGCAAGCAGTCCCGTTGCAGCAAAAATCTCTCTCCGACCAGCAATGCACCCACCAGATTCTGCAACTGCTCATGGCAAAACACAGCACCCTCCGGTTCATCCCGCAGCAAGTCCTGCCGGCCGTGACAGCTTCCCTCGCCAGTTTGTTCAAGCAGTTCGACGGCTTACCAAACACTTAAAACCTCTTGAGACTGTTGAAACGGGCCCCAGCCGTACTGCCTCGTCCACCCAGAGGAGGGAAAACATGTGAAGTACGTAACACAAAGACGATCATTTCCGCTTCAATTTCATTTCTGGAGACTTCATCCGACCAGTTCAAACTTTCTGACGACGACACAAGAATGGACAGAAAATCACAACGTCTGCAAAAAAAAAACCGCCGCACTGACCAGACCAGGCAGTCAGTGTTTCGGGCCATTGAAGACGGGAGCACTAACGGTTGCGGCTAGGCAATTGCTCTCCACGGGAGTGCATGACTCTGTGACCCCAGTGTACAAGCAGCTTTAAAACGCTTGCATCCCCAGGACACAAATGATCCAGTCGTACCCTTTCCAGATCAGCACCCCTCCCATTCACTCTTCACGAGCCCCCCCGGCTCAGAAGACCGATGCACCCTGCTGATGGAGGCAATCAGAATCTTTCGCAAAGGGTCGGCCCCAGGCCCTTCTGGACTCCGACCCAGTCACCTTCAACAAATGATCCTGCCAGGTAACACGAATGCCACAGAGTTCCTCCATCAACTGGTCATCTTTGTACAGCAGGCCTTGGAAGGAAAACTACCGCAGACCGTTGTACAACTTATTGGAGCAGCAAATTTGATTCCAATGAAGAAAAACACAACATCGGACAAAGGCACGGAGGAAGGTGAACTCCAAGCAATTGAAGCCTTGCAGTCCTGGTGTCAACAAGACAACGTTTTCAACGTCTGGGACCTAGGAACATGCCGAAGAATGTGCAGTGAGACCAATTGCTGCAGGAGAGACCCTCAGACGCCTCATCGGAAAGTGTGCAATGTCCCTTCCTGAAACCAAACTGGCGTCCCAAAAACTGCGGCCGTTCTAACCGGGGGTCAAGGTTCTCCATGCCACAGAACATATACCCATCCATGTCCAAAGACTACTTGGGCAATTGGCAGCTGAACATCCACAGGGTGATTGGGTTCTTACCTAAGTTGACCTTTCCAACGCTTTTAACACCATCAGCAAGGAGGCCATTCATCGACAGCTGCATACGGTGGCACCACACCTTAATCGATGGGTACATGCTCTTTACGACCACCCACTGCCTTTAATCATGAAAGGGGCTGACACGGTCCTTGAATACGGACAGGCGTCCAACAAGGCTGCACATTCGGAACCTTCCTTTTCGCACTGGGCATTCAACCCGTCATTGAACACTTACCTGACCTCTGGCTGAACGTCTGGTATGCCGATGACGGCACGCTGCTGGGCCCCACAGGAGCAGGATAAGCAGCCTTTGTAGCTCTCAAGGAAGCATTTGCTCAAATTAGACTGCAACTCAACCCCCAAAAAAGCTGCACATGGAGGCCAGGAATCCACCTCTCAGGGTGTGAACATCTACAACTCAGGCAAAGCAGACGTATTCCTTGGCAACCTGGAAGTGGGATTGTTGTCCTGGGATCCCCTGTTTGCTTCCCTTATCCAAATGTGCACGATTTTGTCACCACCTTCTGGACAGCCAAACGCTTAGAGATGAGAGCCCTCCTGCGCAGGATCTCGGTACTTGGGCACTCACAATATGAACACTGCCTACTACGATCGTCTGCGGATGTGTGTCGGATAATGCACCTACTAAGAACCACTGACACTACACGTGTTAAAGACACCTTGAGAAACATTCATCATTAATCTTCTGGAAGCGGTGGAAAAACATTGTTGGACCCTCCCTACTGGAGGGCCAAGCACGCCAGACCTTTTTGTCAACCAAATTGGCTGGAATTGGAATGAAATCCCCATTGGACTACCAAGAGGTAGCCAGGGTTTCCTGTTTTGCGAGTTATGTGCGCTATGAAACCACTTACCTCTGCGCCATTCCTTGTGACAATCTGGAAATTCTGCGGCTGACTTTAAGGTTCGCCTTGCAAGACTCCGATATCGACTTGGGCAAGAAGTCCAGCTACTGAAGAACTGACACGACACACCCACCTCCATTTATCGAGCAAGTCTGCAAGAAACTCGGCAACAAATTTGGCAAGATCGCATGAACGCACAGAGATACAAGAAATGGAAGCAAACTGGCAGCCACCGAGATCTGTGTCGCAAAAGCTTACAGACCGCCAAACTCAGGGGCTTGGATAAATTGTCGTCCTTCTCAAGCTCTGGGAACCCAGAATGAAACATGTTGACCATCGCCTAGCACTCCAGTGGTGGCTTGGGCTCCCACTGCTCATCCCCAACGAGGTGGGCAGCCCTTGTGCCCAATGTACAGCCTGCCTGGATGCATGGGGAGACCATGCAGTTACCTGCAAGGCCAACGTTCTGACTCAACGTCACACCATACTCTAAGACTGGTTACTTACAACAGCACGTGAGGCAGGTATTACCTCCTCTAAAGAAGAGTGTACGTCTGATTCCCAATTCCCCTTTCCCAATTCCCAAAAGCCTTCGCTTTCGCCTTGGCGTACCTACTTGGGAACTGAAAATCAGAGTAACAGAAAATACATTTTCCCACTTCCCAAGAAGCAAAGCACAGAGCAGTGCAGGGAGGACTGACTGGTTATCCATGTCCGGTCCGAATAAAAGGAAGGACAAAGAGAAGAACAGAATACCACCTGTGGAGAGAGAAGGGGCACCCATTAGGAAATCCTAATAGGATCTGCTTCCATCCTAACTTCCTCTCGCCGGTCAGATGATGTAATTCATCCGGGGGTGATTTGCAGGCACCTGCGGGGGCATCCCCGGGGTCTGCTTGAAGTTGACGTCATACGCCCACCTCGCTGTCCGAGCTCTTGCGGTATGGGGACGTAATACGGCAGTCAACCAACCTCTGAAGTCCACCAAATCGTGTTCTTCAGGAGGCCACAGTGGCAAGGCGTATCCCCCATGCTGACGCTTGGAGAACAGGGGGTAAACCTGTGTCTCCCACTCGCCATCAGTCCAGAGGTAAGGCATTCTTACCTTGGCGTGTTCCTCGACGGTGAGGTGCATTGCACCAGCGTCGATCTGGAACTCGCGGGCCATTCCCGTGTGGCGGTAGCTTTCTACCTTTCGGAAGTCGGAATGCTTCAGGCGGCCTTCCACCTGCTTGTACTCCTTCTTCCACTTCTCCAGTGTCTCCCAGTGCTGGGGGACAATGGTGGTGACTGTGCCATCGGCAGTCTTCCCGAACTTGGCCCCTATACAGTTGATGCACAGGGCAGGGATATCCCTGTCGTGAGCATTCTCACTGTAGGAGTAGTTCAAGCTGTGCTTCCAGGCGTTCAGGCACTTGCCACATACGAGCGCCACACAGTTCGGCACATATGCCCTGTGATGGAACGTCGTGGATTGCACCTGCCGCTTGCACACGTGCACAAGCGGTTGGTTGTGCCGCACATGGTGGCACAAGGTGCACGTCCACACAAAGGACGTGCCATGCTGGATATCCAACACGCAGTCCTCACCAAAGTACTGTGCCAGTACTCTGTGTGAGCGCCTGTTCCAAAATGTCCAGGTATGTTCCGGGACATAGTGGAAAGGTTCTCCTCGGACGAAGAGGGGCTGAATCCATCGATTCAGTGACCCTTTCTGGTGCCTAATAGCAGCCAGCTTCATCGTCCTCTGTTCCACGGTGCCCAGGCTGGTCAGGATATCCTGAGTCCAGAGCTGCGCATCCGCAGACACGGGAGGTGAAGCAGGTTCATCCTGCTCGTCATCCGTCGATCCGGCGGAAGATTGGGCCTGTCGGCCAGGAGCCTTACCCTTCAGTTTGCTCTGGCCGTACCCGGACGATGCAACGGCCGAATAGTCGTGCATTGTCGTAGGGCCTTTCGGCTGTCCGCCAATCTGGCCTCCAGCGCCACCTTTCGGTGGTGGTCTCCCATCACCGCCTTTGGCAGGGGGCTTACAGGGTGCAGCACCCGGCTTGCCTCCTTTCGGCTTCGCACTCCCGGAATAAGGAGGCGATGCCTGCGGCTTACTCCTGGTATCAGGAGCCGATGGTGCTGGAGCAGACGTTTGCCGTCTGGGCGAAGCGGGCATAATGACCAATGGGGCGCGCATGACGCTCCGAGGAGTGGGCACTCGTTCCTTGGGCTGTTCAATCGGCCGCCGCCGAGCAGCTTCATCCTCTCCGACGGGGCGTGGCACTGTGGTCGTTACCGGAATCGGTGCTTCCACAGGCGCTGATACACCCAGAAACTCTCCCGGTGTGTGTGGGGCGACAGGTACCCTGCGCGGTGTCGGTGGTCGTGGGGGTATCTCCTCCACTTCCACTTCGACACCCGGTCTAGGAGGTTCATCCTCCACAACCGCTGGCGCAGGTGCTACGGGAGGTTGATGTCTCTGTCTCTTGGTGTTCATCCCTTGAAGGTGGTTGCGCTGCTGCCGGAGATGGGGGT
This sequence comes from Euglena gracilis, assembly GCA_900893395.1. Taxonomy (NCBI): domain Eukaryota; phylum Euglenozoa; class Euglenophyceae; order Euglenales; family Euglenaceae; genus Euglena; species Euglena gracilis. Next base: position 20,069 of record CAAHFI010484181.1, read on the forward strand.
GTGGGGACACCGGCATCTGGCGTCTCCACTACCTCAGTGGCAGAGCTTGATGCTATGCCTCCACCTCGTGGCGTTAGTGCAGCAGCCACGGAAGTAATTCCAGTGACCACGGCGCCGAGCACACGGCCTCCTAATGAGGTACGTGCTGTTTCACTGGCAGGTTCCTCGAGGGTATCCTCGATGACCATACCAGTCACCTCGCCTGGGGGCTCAGCCGTTGGAACAGGCGTAGCAGCCAGAGGTATATCCCCTGCGGGTGCTTCGTCTGGCCTTGGCTGCGCCGGAGCAGGCAGAGCAGCGTAGAGGATATCCTCCACGTTCTCACCTTCCTCCTGAGGGAGTTCCTCGTCTCCCGGTGTACAGACGGGGGCCGCCGCGGGAGCCGGTGAAATTGATCGTTCCCCTGCTGCTCGCGGGGCAGAGACGAGGGATACAGCCATTCCTGTCGGAGACGGCGGCGCTGCCTCCAGAATGGTGACGGAGGCGCTGCGGTCGCGTTCCTCCCGTCTCCTCCGCGCCAGAGGTTCATCCTCCGGGGCAATGAAGGCGCGCAGATCCTCGGGCGAACGGGGATCGTCCGGGTGCCATCGGCATCCCTTGGAGATCCGCCAGCCTGTAAAAGGCCAGCGTGCTGCTGCTGGGGCTGTTGGTCCAGGGTGGCGGCCATGATGGCTGCACCCAAGCATTGGCAGGCCTGTTAGGGCCCAGGAAGCCGCGGTAACGGGTTTCTTCCCAGACCTCGAAAAAGCCCTCCTCGAACTCCTGAACGCATGCCAGAATCGGCATACGCTGTTAGAGGATGGCGTCCGGGTGGTTCATCAGCGGAAGGAATACCTCCCGGTCGAGGGTACCGCCAAACTGTCGCCGCAAATGTTCTTCCAGGCTGATATCAGCCAGGTGCCAGCTGGGGCGCAGGTGTCCGAGAGTCCGACGACGAGGACCCTCGATGGCGTCACCGTAATCCGGTGGCAGGCTTTCCATACCAGGCCCATC
>CAAHFI010484535.1:0-17068 GCA_900893395.1 Euglena gracilis
GGGGAGGACCCCCCTGGGGGTCTTAAAAAAGAGGCAGGCTGGGAAAGCCCTAACCACATATGGTGGTGTCAGGTTCAATGGGGCGGAAGGATGCACTCCAGGGGAGAGCGACACTCCCACCCCTCCTCCGCACCAGCGGGCCAGGGTGCCGACGACGACGCGCTGCGGGACTACCGCGGTGCATGGCCAGGGCTGACCAGGATTGTCCAAGAGGACCAGGACTGGCCTCTTGGGGCGTGGGGGGGAATTCCACCCCCGCCCAGCAGACCGTCCTGTCGGGCCCTGTGTGGGGCTAATGCAGCTCAGTGGGCTGCAGGAGCTGAGCCGCCGCACCCCGGGAATGGTTTGGGTCACCGCCTGGCGGGGAGGGGGGGGGTTGCCAGCATCATTTAGTTCACTAACCCCTCGGGCAATGGGCAGAAATTCGAAAAATGTCGGAAATCACTCATTTTGGGAGCATTTTTATAGTTATTGGGGTGTGTACTTTTTGGATTTTTCCCGAAAATCCTGAGGGGGGTTTTTATTTTGGGTGGGTCTAACTTTGTTAAATTTTTGCTGAAAATCGGCAGGGGGGTCTTATCTTGGGGGGGGGGGCACACCATCCAGGGGGGGGGGGGCACCACCCGGGGGGGGGGGGGGAGTCGGCAAAAAAAGCCACCAAAAAGCCACCAACGTGACACGAAAAAGATAAATAATCAATTGATTTTGATTTGTAGCCCATGGTTTTTACCTTTGTGGTCAATTTTCCAGAATGGCTAACCGGGGGGGGGGGAAGACAGCGTTGACCCCCAAACTGGAGGGTCCGCCCCCCTTCCTCGTCAAGCCATGCCCGGCAGAGACATGGCAGCACTGGAGGCCTTGCCCAGCGATGCGGTGGAGGGGGAGGGGCCACCGTCGGAGGCGACCAGTGCAGCCCCCATTGTCTGGCTGTTGTTGGGCGGGACAGGGCGGCCTCGCCCCCGCCACATGTTGCCCCACTGCTTGTTCTGCAAGTCGCGTTGCGTGTCGTGGCCGCACACTCAGGCATCGGTGCACACCACACCCGCACGTGTGCAGATGTGCACGCTTGCACTGACGCACGTGAGCGCACAAGCACACACCCGCATGTGGGCATGCACCAAGCAACCACTCGCAATCACAATCACGCCCACACTCACCCCACCATTCACACACTCGGTCACACTCGGTCACACACTTGGTCACACACGCACACATGCCGCAACATCAGGCCTGGATACACGGCGTATGAAATAAGGTGGAATGCAACATAAGGAAGCACACTCTGTTCCCTGGGTGCCCACACATGTGATGTTCCGGGTGTGGATTGCCGGGTTGGGGCCACGGGGAGCGCTGTCAGCGGAGAAACTGGCGGCGGAGCTGGAGGCGCGGCGGCGCACCATTGGCGTCTTGCAGCTCAGCCTGAAGCTGGTGGAGACGGAGCTCTCCGGCGTGGCGCCCCCCTCATCGGTCCAACCAGCGTGGACCCTCTGTCCGGGAGTTTGAAAATTTCCACCGGTCTGTTCATTTGGTCTCTGTGTGGTGTGGTGCGTGCGTGCGTGCGTGCGTGCGTGCGTGCGTGCGTGCGTGTGTGTGTGTGTGTGTGTGTGTGTGCGTGCGTGCGTGCGTGCGTGCGTGCGTGCGTGCGTGCGTGCGTGCGTGCGTGTGTGTGCGTGCGTGCGTGCGTGTGTGTGTGTGTGTGTGTGTGTGTGTTGAGAGAGAGTGTTGTGTGTTCATGTTTGCATTCTTTTTTGAAAAATAATTGTGGGAGGGGAGATAAATATTTCTTCTTTGCTGCCATTTGATATCCACTCCTAAATTAAGTGACATTGAGTATTTGCCCCCGTTTTCTCCCATCCAATACCCGGACACCCTGGTCTTTTTTTTTGTGGTCTTCGCTGCTGCCACATCAGGGCGTCCTTAGCATTCCCGAGCCCGAGGACGCAACCCTGCCAGGTGTGTTGCTGCTGTGGGTTTCTTAGTTTTGTGGTAGGGGAGGACTGGGATGAACGTCACTCTGCTTCAATGGCAGGTCTGTCTTGATGTGACGCCAAGGCGCCCCCTAACGTCTCAGTTTCACTCCAGGAAAACCTCGGGCTTTTGATGCCACCAGAATGTCCACAGCCGTCAACATTCTCCCATAAATAGCTAGTCCTTAGCTAGCCCAGACCGTACCCTGTATTTCCTGGTTGTTGTCAGCATAAACCAACAAACAAGCAACAAACAAGTGATGTGCGGAATGGGTTCGTTGCTGGGTTGTTGGGATTGGGATGAATTTTGGTGGATTTGGATAGAGTTATTGTTTGCAATAGGAGATGCGTCTGGGTGGGTGACACCTGAGGAGGGGGATTGAGCAGTTGGGAAAGACCGGTGACAATAAGCTCATGTGCTCATGGCTCAGCAATGAACCAACCGTTTGACGGATGGAGTGGACGTCTCAAGCTGTCAAGCGCCGCATTTTTCAATGAATGTGTCTTCCTCCTTCGGAGAAAAAAACATTCTGTCCCCCAATTAGAAATTGGGGGTGGCTCAATGTTCGGCTACGCCCCATCCCCATTCCCACCACAGTATTGTGTCAGCCGGCCCGCCGACACGGACTTCATGTGCTGTGGTCACACTGGGGTCAGGGTCCGACCTCAGAACAGTGTAACCCCAATCGAACTGCAGGGCAATCACAAGCTCAGGGTCCAAAACAAAAAAATCACCTCTGCCACCACCAAAAGGCAGCAGTCTGCAGAATTTGCTTTGTTGCTTTGACGACACTTGCCCCAAAGGTGCACAAAATTTTTTGGTCGATTTTGGACGTTGAGTCAGTTTTCAGTCGATTTGGGGGGGGTGGCAGAAAGTATTCTGTGCCGGGCCTAAAGTTCTAGAGATTGACCATTTGGGCATGCAACAGCTTCCCCCTTGTCGCCTGAGCGGTCCGACCTACCCCCCACCCCCACCCCTTGCCACATTTCCAGGGGTGACACTTTAGAACAATTATTTCCTTTGTGCGGTGCTTGGGTCGGCGTGACCCTCCTCCACCCCGGGTCACCCCCACCACCTGACCTGCCCTTCCCGCACAGCACTGACCAGAGGTCAGGTTTGGACGGAGGGGCTGCCCCCCCCCCGCCTACACCTGCCGGTCGGTCGGACGCCTGCCCACAGCGTGTGCCTCCTGCGCGCCGTGCTGCTGGGGGGCCCCTCCCCCGCTGCCCCCACTGCCGCCGCCCCACCCCGGCCGTGCGCCCGCTGCACGCCGGGCGGGAGGCGGCTTGCCGCACCCGCTGACCGCTGTTCGCCGGGCAGGGGGTTTTTACCACGGGTACCGGCGTTTGACACCCGGAAGGGTGGGCAGGTTCCCGGGGGGGGGGGTCGCGGGCCAGAGTATGTGACACGCAGCACCGGAAGATATTTTTGGAAAATGCCTTCACACGCTGGGATGGGTGGGTGGTGGACCCCTTTCCCCCCTGGGGCATTGAAAGAAAGCTTGATTAGGTTTGTCTTGGCATGTCGCAAGAGAGGTTTGGGGGGGCATGGCTGCAGGCCAACAGCGGGGCTGTGTCTCCCAACCCCCTCCCAACGGAATCGAACCAAATTTTCAAAAAGAACCCCTGCTGTTGCGCCGGCCGAACCCACCCCTTCCCACACTCTTCCGACCACTTTCCTCTCCCCTCTCCCCTGTATAATCTTGCCATGCAACGAAGCAGAAAGCAAGCCCCAGTCTGCTCAAGGTCTGAAACAGTTTTCCCCCCACATATGTTGCCTTAATTTTGGAGATCTTGTGCCGTTTCACTGGTTTGAAGGAGGTCGTATTCTTTCCGGTGCCATTTTGCTCATCAGATGCAAATCTTTTCTGCGCCATTCGCCCTCTTCCGGGGCAGTTTTGCTCCAAAGAAGCGAAAGCCCCAGAAACTCCTCTCCCCTTTTCCGGGACCCCTGCAGAATCTGCAGGTCTGATCTGATGATAAGCCCGAAATTTGTGAAACCCCTTCTGTAAACCCAGTCAAACCCCTTCTGTAACCTCCCCCTCCCATTTCCTCGTTGAAATTCAAAGGGGGAAAATGTGGTTTCCTGAGAGTTGTGAAAAATTTTGCCCATGTTGAACACCATCAACATTCATCGTGGGTGGAAATTTTGACTTTGAAGAATATTAGTATTATGATTAATAATATTATAATAATATATAATATTTCATATGTTATTTCTGTAATAATATTATTATAATAATATACTGGTATATAATATTATATATAATATTATTATTAATATTATATTATCAATAATATATATAATTATTACTGTAATAATATTAATATAATTATTATGCTATTATGATAATATTATATTATTATATATTCATAGTATAATAATAATTACATGGTAACGTTATAATAGCAATATTCATATTAGTAATAACAAAATAATATTAATTAATTGATATTAATTAGAAAATTAATATTAATATTAATATTAATTAGCAAATGAATATAAATATTAATTATAATAACAATATGATATTATAAATTAATAATTTTAATTGCTATATGGCAAAAATCATATAAAATCCGAACACAACATCATTCTTCACACAGGGTATATTGTCTGGAAAAACATTTGTGCGAATGTATTACAACCCTCCCTCATAGAGTACTCGGGGTGGATTTCGACCCAAAAGATAATATTCCCAGGGTCAATTTTTTGAGGAGTTGTATTTTTCGGCCATTCCAGCCATTGCTGGCATGGGCAGGGCCGAACGGAATCCTGCAGATCTTGTTGGGGGCCACCCCCCCCCAGCTCCGCGGAGTCGACCCCGCCATGCCTTCCCAAACCGCCGTGGTCATCTGCCCCTTCTAAAAGGCGATCAGCCTCTCATTGCAGTCCCACCAACCCCAAGCAGGCTGGGCACGCAACGGTGCGGCCTTCCACGCCAAGACTTAGGCGGCCTATCTCACCACGTTGTTTCGTGTTTGCATTTTTCGAGACATTTTTTTCCAAAATTGCTCTTTTGGGGCTATTCTTTGGACCCTCCTGCAAGAAGGCTTTTTCGTGGAATTTTTTTCAAAATACAAAAAGTTGACCCCCAAAAAACCCCCTTGGGATTTTAGCAGCGGACCAAAAGGAGACCGAGGATCTTATTTGGGGAGGGGGACTTGGGGCAGACCACATCCTGATTACATGTACTGGTCTGGGTGCCATTTATTGGATTTGCAAATGGTTATTTTGCGCAATTGGGGAAAGGAGCAAGCCAATTGCGTGTGTGTGCGAGATCGGCCACCTCAGCAGGAGCCATTCAAGCCCTTGGCCGTGGACGAGCATCGAGCCCCCTTCGCCACGACACTGTGTTCTTTCGCAGTGCCCCGCAACGAGTCCGCCCACTGCTCTGCTCTGGGGACACCCACAACCATTTACCGGGGGGGGGGAATTTTGCCTAGAGAAAATTTGCACGGACAAATTTTCGCGGAAGCAAATCCCGCGAAATATTTCCGGACATTTTTAAGGAATTCCTTGAAATTTTGTCCGTGTATTCCCTTTCAGGCCATTTTTGCTTCACAGAAATAAAATCCCGCGAAATATTTCCGGACATTTTAAGTAATCCCGCGAAATTTGTCGTCCGCGAATTTGTCGCCGCAAAATTTCTCTGGCACAAAATTTCCCCCCCCCGGTAGTCACTGGCCGCCCTCCCCCCAGGGGTTGACTAATTGGTTTTTGTCACTTGTTGGCTTTAGGCCCAAACCCCCTCCCTCGGGGGACTGCAAAAAGAACAGCAAAGTCCGTGCCCAGAGAAGAGTGTTGGCCGTTTTCTTGGCCTTTTTTTTGGCAATTCCCTCGTGTTCCCAGAGTGGCCGGCTGGGAAGTAACCCCCCGGGCTTAGTAAAAAAAAAATACGTATACCTGCAACCTACACGGAGGAGTGTGCATGCTGGGGGAGCAGGGTACCAAGTGAGCGTTTTTTTTTTGTACATGGGCAGAGGTTCCAGGGTTGGACAACCCAGGAAACCTCCCGAGAAAAAAATTCCCGGCACTTCGCACCGGGGAACTGAGAAGCTTTGTCACGTTGTTTTTTGGACATTTTATTTTGCAAAAAAAAATGTGAAAAGGTTTTTTCTGTCCTTTTATACCCATATACCATTCCGGCACTGCGGTTCTTTTCGTTTTTTATATAAAGAAATAGGGGGAGGCCCCTCCTCCAGGGGTGGCCAGCATTTCCAGCGCTTCCCCCGGAGTGTGCCATCCAGAGAGACGGAGAACTCGGTTCGTGTGGCCTAGTCGGCCCACCCCCGTCCCCCTGACCCTCGCCTCCCCCTCCCACCCCAGCAACGCCCCTCCTCCCGGCCTGGCTTCCGCCCGCGGGGGGGGGGGGGTGCCTGCGGGGTTGGGCATGGCCGGCCCCGCCTGACACTGGGCCGGGGACCCCTCCTCCACTGCTGTGGGCCCGCCCCCCCTCGCCGCAACCCCATCCGTTCGGCCCATCCCCCGCAGGGAGCCAAGCATTGTAAAGTGTTCGCTTCGGGAGCGGTGGTGGCGGGGCTCCGGCCAGGGTTCGGTATGCGGAGGGTGTATGGGGTTCAGGTGGGGGGTGTCTCCACCCCTTCCCCCTCCTGGTGGGGAACGACCCCCCCCCCACCTGCCTGGGGGTCCGCACCAACCCCAGGGGTCCCCGGGACCCAATAGCTTTCTCAAACGGCTGCCTCTGATGTTCAAAGGCATCCCTGTCCTTGTCAAGCATCGCCCTCAATTCATGGAATTCATTCAAAAAAAGGTCAATTTCACCAAAAATGCATTTCAGCCAATGCTTCACGCCGGTCGGAAGTCGGTCACCCGGACCGCGCCACTGTGCCGGGGTGTTCCCCCGCCCCCACCCCTCCTGGCAGGGGGGGGGGGGTATGACCCACCCCCTTCTTTCGAACCCTGGCTCCGGCCCTCCGCAAATCTCCTTCTTTTTCCCTCAGAATGTGAAAGATAGCCTTCCCGCCTGACAGGGCTGCCCTCCTTTGTGGTTTGTGTTCACCCCAGAGTCATAAACCCCCTACTCCATGGCCTCGACTTCGGGGCCATCGATACCCCGGGCGTGCATCAATCGGGGCCGCGGGAAGAATTTGCAATAATAAAGAGACAAAGCAAAGCCTAGCACACAGCCTTCGGGGAAAAGATACATTCATATTTATCATATGTATTTATATGTGCATATTATATGGGATATCATACATATACCATAATATGGTATGATATGATACAAATTTATAAATTTATTATATTCATATTCATTTGCGCCATTGGCGGGCGAGGCGGGCGGTGTGGCAGTCCGAGAGCCCCCACCGCTCCGGCCGCTGTGTCTGCCGTGCTACCCCCCCCTCCACTCCACACCCCCCCTCCCAGCACTGGGGTGGCCGGTCGGCTTTGCCCACGGCTGGGACGGGAGCTCTCACCAGGGCCCAGCCGTGGGCCCGCGGCTCATCCCCTGAACTCCTCCCCCAACCCGGCGTGCCTGTGCGGCACTGCCCGGCGTCCGAGACCTGACGCAGGAGGGGGTCCTTGGCGGCCCCTCCCGCCCGCCTTTGCTGGCGATTCGTCCTTCGGTTTCAGTGGGTTGGCACGGTCATCGATTCTTTGTATTTTTTTGAAATGGAGACGGCGGGACAGGTCGATGGGCTGAAGGGGGTGATGGCAGAGGACCGTAACTGCGCGGCAAGTCGAGGGTCGATGCAGTGGCGGGACCGTTGCTGGAGGTTGGGAAGCTTGAGACCAGCGTACCATACGGTGGTCCATAGTCCGTTCGGAAATCCTTCATTGCCAAGATCGATGCTAATTATTTTGAAGATTTTGATTCACTCTGTACTCCGCTCTGTGTTTTTTTCCGTCGGTCTTCGGAAATTTCAATGTCAGAAAACCTGCTAGGGTTGTATCTCTTTCGGAATCTGAGTTTGTTGGGTTTTGAATGTGAACAAAGCTGACGACGATACAGGAAAGACAGCCTTTGATTGTTCAATATATTTTGACAACCCAGGAACGTTTCCTGTTCATCTTGTTTTGAAAGGGGGTTTAAAAGGATTTGTTGAGCAGATTTTTTATACAAGGGTTGCCCGTGAATGTGAAAAAAACAATTGTTTGTTTTCTTATTTTTCCTTCAAATGTTTCTCATTTTCTTGTGATTGCTGTCAACACCCTAACCCCCCGATGAATTTACGCAACCCCACGCAAACAGCAACACCAAATGCAAGCAAATCTTGAATGGGTGCTACGAAGGAGTTTCATTTAAATTCCATTGGAGCGGCAGAAACAGGCAAACGTTCCACATCTGAACAGCCCCTAAGTATCAGCAACCAAAGGTCTGGTTTTGGGCAGGGCGGTCCGTAAGAGACAGGATTTTTTTAGTTAAGGACCGCCCCAACCGCCCCCCCCCCACTACACAGAAACCCGAAAAATTGACCCGAAAAAATTTTCCGGCACTTTCGGCGCCGGCTGTTTTTTTTGACACATTTTGGGCCCCATATGGGAGGTCCCCCCAAAAACCCTCAAACCCCATTTTTTCACACCTTCCAAAAATTCAACGTTTTCTCAAAAATTTTATTTTGAGAGTTTTTTGAAGCAAAAAAGCCATTGAAAATTTCCAAGAGAAAAAAAATGTCAGTAAAATTTTGATTGTGCCAAAGTTTGGTCCAATTTTTTTTGACTTTTGTTATTTTCCATGTCCCGTTTTCCTGAAATTGGGTTTTTCTTGAAATCTTGAAATTTTGAAATTTTAAAAGTTTGTTGAAATTGAAATTCGGCAAAAATCTTTTGGCCACTTTGGGGGGGGGGCACTTTGAGGGGGGTGAGGGTATTTCAATGTCCAAAATTCAAAAGTTGAACTCACAAAAAGCATCGATTGGACGATCCCCTCTTGTAAATCTTCCTCAAAGGCACGTTTGGAAGTTTATGTCAATTTACAACACACCTGAGTTGTAAGCGAGAAAAAATGTGTGGGTTGATGATTTTTAATTTGAGATAAACGACCAATTGCTCAGTTTTCGAAAAATGTTCAAACCCAATCGGCCAATTGGCAAAGGAGCAATGGACGTTCTACAAACAGGTTCGTATTTTGTGCCTTGGTAATTTCTGAGTATGAATTGTTGTGTCTTCCGCTGGATGATGAACAAAGTCAGGATGAATGGCGTAAGCATTGTCATCGCATATTGCCACGGCTAATTATGTTGCAACTTTTGGGCGAACCGACCGGTAAATTGGCAGAATATGCAGCTTTTCTGGTTTCTGGTAGGATTTTCTGGTATGTGCAATTTTGTTCAATTTTGTGCAATTTTGTGCAATTTTTTGCACTGCTATTTTTGACCCCCCGATGTGCAATTTCTTCCCCCCTGAAGAGCAAATTTTCACCATCAGAATTTCATCACTAACCATCAAAACGGTGAAGTTCCCGGTGAATTTCACCGGTGAAGTTCACCGGCCAAGGGCAGGGGGGGAATATGCAACTTGCATAATTTGCATTTTTTTTTGCATAATCAGGTTTTCCCGAAATTTGCATTTTTTGCATTTTTGCATTTTTTTTGCATAAAATATTTTGCCCTGGAAAAAATTTTGTAGTTGGCTGCCGTATGTTTGGATTTTTTGCATTTTTTGCATTTTTTGCATAAAATATTTTGCCCTAGAAAAATTTTTTGTAGTTGGTTGCCATATGTTTGGATTTTTTGCATTTTTTTGCATAATATTTTTGCCCTGGAAATTTTTGATTTCAGGCAGCAAAACTCTGTTATATTCCAGCTTTTTCTCAGGGGTTTCATGCAAGTTGCATTTTTTGCATTTTTTTGCATTTTTTGCATTTTTTTTGACTTGCATAATTGAAGGGCCAAGTTGCATTTCCCCCCCTGCCAAGGGTAGCCCCGCCCATTGCACACTCCTGGGCATGAGCAGATTCAACTATTTATGTTGGGATTCCTAGGGACTAAATACAAAAACTGTTTTTTTTTGTGTGCAAATTTTGGTTGAAGTTGGAATTGAGGATTTCGAAATTTGTTGTGCAGAAAAAGGAGCACAAGCTCCTGGAGATTAATTGGGTCTTGCCCCAAGCATTGTGGCCAAATGTCACATAAGCCAAAAGCTTCAAAGAGCAAGAAGATTTTCTTATTTACAAAAATTCTCAGTGCAGGGTGGGGGGGGGTCGACCCCCCCTTCACCTCTTCCTGTTGTTCTGGTGGCACCAATTTTTTGGACCCGAAAATTTTCCCCGGCGTCTTCGGCAATGGGTGTATTTTAGACCCATTTTGGGACCCATGTAGGAGGTCCCACGAAAAACCCAAAAAAAAAATGCCATTGAAAATCCAAAAATTTTCCAAAGAGAAAAATCTAAATAAAATTTGAATGTTCCAAAATTTGGTCCCATTTTTTTTTGACCCCCTCCTAAGAGCTAACAATTTTCAACCCTTAAATTTGGAGTTTTTTGGGGAAAAAATGTGGTTTTCCATCAAAAAATCAGGTATTTTTGGGTTCATTTTTTCAAAATAATTTTCAAAAATTTTCCCCGGCCAAAATGCCCGTTTTCCCAAAATTGTGTGTTGGGACAGGATTTTTTTTGTGAGGTACCGTCCTGGTTTTGGGAAGCCCAAATTTTTAGTTGGGCTTCAAAACCCGGTCGCTTTTGTTTTGGGGTGTACGCTGCAATGAAGTGGCAGCTGTTCATATGGCACGTCAAGGTGCTCCCGGTCCAACTGCGATTTCCGTCCCTGGGCACGCCCCGGGCCTTTTTTGTACATTCATGGTTTTGAGACAGACAGCCGTGCTGACCCCCCCTCTTCCGTACAGAGCTTGGGCGGCCAGAGGGTGTGCTTCCGGTGCTGAGTGACCCCCAAATGCAACAAAGAATGTATGTGGCTCTTGTACTGGAAAATGGTTTGCTTGTGCCTCTCTACGTGGCCCGCTGATTTCCAACCAACTCCCAGAACCTGAAGGCTCAGGGCAAGCAAACCCCTTTATTCCCATCCAGCTCAATCCTCGCAGCCATTGGCCCTCATCGCATCCCGTTGAGCCCATTGCTCCATCTTTGGCCACCAAAAAATAAAATGTGGCCCGCTGCCCCGCCAAATGCACCTGCACGAACCGCATTTTTGCCTCTGGCCTCAACACATTTGCCTCCCCCAGGGCTCCCCGTGTCCCCGGCGTCCGCCGTCCGGTGTTCGCCATGCTCCCTGCCCCTCCGTTGCCCGCTGCTCTCCCTTCACCGGGCTGTTTCATTTTCTGGATAATTTGCACGGTCTACCTCCCTTCCCCTCATACGTACTCAGCACCCCGGGGACAAATGACCTAGGAACTCCCCTCAGGAAACTGCAGGGGTCGTTGTCATGTCCGGCTTGTCAGAGCATCAGAAGTTCTGATGGTTTCCAATATTTGATCAACTTTGGACGCTTTTCCAGGGGTCCTCCTCCTGATGTTAAACTTGGCCCCCTTAATATTTGCCTTTGACCTTTGCACACGACCGCAAAAATTCTTAACACGCGAATTTGGCCCCCTAAGGGGGGCTCCCTGGCCTCACCTTCAATCATGCCTGGGCCAAGCGTCCCGTGGGGGAGGTATGAAACTCGAGGAACCGAATCTGACTCGCTTTTTCGACTGCGCCGGAAGAAATCCAAGAAAGCCTGCGGGGGTGGTGCCCCCGGGGAAATGTGGAAGGCTTCCCCAACGTTTCCCACTGAAAAAGGGTTGGCCATTCGTCGTGGCCCAAATGGCTGGTTCATTCCTCATTCCTGAGCACACACGGCAGGAGGCATCAGTCCATGCGCCATGCCCCTAGGGCCAGGTGTGCACCACGCCAATGCGTCACGTTCGTTTCGTGCCAGTGTGTCGCTCGCCGAAGCCAATTGCAAGGCGTGTGAAGGTGTGTGTGTCGGTCCCCCCCCCAGACTCCCTCCCCATTCCGCCGGATCTTTGGCAGATATTCCGCACAAATCTTCAGCTGACCGGCAGTGCTCGGCAGGAATTTGAGAATGATAAGAGGAAGCGTCATTGGAATATTGATTTTGGGGCTGGATCGTTTCAGGTGGTCCTCCGACAATAAAGCCGCACCTCTAATGAAATTTCTGTGGATATGGTCAAAATAACCTTCGAAGTGAGTCGGTTGGGATCTATTTTATGTATTTGGCTGAAATGACCCGAGAAATGGAGGGCATATGGATGGTTAATCTTTTTGGAAGCTTGAATGGATAGGAAGGTGCTTGACATCCCAATTGCAATTTCACACATATTCGTCCTGACGATCTTGACTCCATTCGCCTTTGTTTGTGATCATTTGTACTCAGTGATTATTGATGGTTTGTGCTGCCAAAAAAAATGACCTAAAAGGTACCTGCCATCATCTTCAAGGAATGATCAAAACTCTGCGAACCTGGCGAAATTCTGCAAACTAACACAAAAACTGCAGAAACATCATCACGTCAGCCGGTTTAAAATGCTTGTTGTTTGGTGCCTGAAATCTCGGTCGCCACCTTTGGCATTGTGGTCTTTTGGCTGAGTCTCAGCTCCTGTGGGCCATTTCGCCGCCCAGCTTGAGGCTGCCCCTCCCCCCCCCGAGTGACTCCTTCACCGGCCAGTGAAACAGGCGAGGGAATTGGATGATGAGGATGGCGATGAAGGACGGGAAGCAGGGAATCAAGCATGGCAGAGAAATGGAAAGGGAAAGCAGAATAATGGAAATGTCAGCATATTTCCTGTATGACAGCGCCAGAGAGGTCGAGTGACAGAACCACCCTTTGCTTGCTTTTGGTGTGTTTTTTTCCGCCTAAAAACCTCCATAACTTTATATTTATTTTATGTGGCCAACCAGTAATGAAAATTGCCTGTTTTGACACATTTTGTCAAAATTGGTCATTTTGGGGGTTTTTTCTTTTAAAGTAATTTTGGGGGTTGGATTTTGACCAGCAATTCCTTGTTTAAAGCCCCCCCTTCGTTTAAACCCCCTTGGCCGACCAACTAAAACCAGATCCTTCACACCTCCAGGGGTTAAAAGCGTTGGGGGTGAAAGGTCTTAGCACCCTCGAAAGAGAGTCAAACGACCCTATTTTCCAACTCAGGAGAGTGAATCCTTTCATAAACGATGTATGCTGCCAGCCTTCGAAAGAAAAACAGCCATTTTATTAACCCTGAATGAACCTTAGACGGCTGTTTCCACACTTAGGGTTTTGGCCAAATCATGCGCATGTGCGCGCGCTCCTGTTAGCATGGAGAATGTACGCAGCCTCTCGGGTCTGAAAACCCCAGACGCGACGACCCTCTGTTTTGTTGTGCAAGCATGGATGCAGCGTCTCAGTGTTTGAAGCTGGCACTGCCTCCGACCGGCGTTTCGATGTGTTCCAGAGTTGTCACGGCCCGTGGCCGAACCCTCGGCCAGCGACGGCGAAACTGGAAATTATCTGTCGTCTTGGGTCTGCAACCCTGGCCACCGAGGCCCAGACAGTGTCCCAATGGCCGGGCACCCATGTGCACCCGTTGGAGGTCTCTGGGGAACAGGTGTTGCGCCTGAGCGCCAGAGGCCTGTTTCAGTGTCGCCGCAGCGGTGCCAGACGTGAGGACATAGCCAAGAAGATGGATGCTTCGTGCAAGAAAACCGGGAACATCTGCAATGTGAAGATGTTCAGCGTAACGTAATGCTGTGTTGCACATGGCTTCCCTCATGTGGCACATCAGGTGTCAGCCGCAGCCATCCTCTGTTTCAGCACTGAGGTAAGATTTGTGTCCAGGGAAAGACAATTTGCAAGAAAACTGAAGATGCTGGGCTAGGAATGAATAATAGCTCTCCACGTTGGGTTGAGGACAGCTGGAAAGGCCGCTTGGACAGGTGTGTGGTTGTGGGGCCGGTGGTGTGCTTCAACTCTGGACGACGCCGTGGCTCTGGTTGTCGAGAGGAGAGACGTGTGCCGTGCTGCTGGCAGGTGCACACATGCGCAAAGTTTGGATGAGGGCGCTTTATGCAGGGTCAGTCAAGTGCCCTCCGCCATCCATGCGCGCACATGCACCCATTTGAAGACGACTGGTGTGAAGATGTGTGCATGGTCAGGGGCTGCTGCCACTGAGAGGGTGTGCATTTTATAGCTCTGCGAGTTTGGCATCTGGTGAGGCGATGGTTGTGGTGCCTCATGGAAGGTGGTGCAAAGCTGTCCCATGGCGTCTCTGGGCCACGCTGGCAGGAAGGTGGGGGGTTTAGAATGTGATGGGCGAGTCCCATTTTTCTCGCCAGGAAAGGCAGGAGAATTTCAAGAGATGCGGTTGTGTGTGTTGGCGAGGGTTCACCATCGCTCGGAGACAGAGGCAGAAAGGAATTGCCTCTGCTTTAGAAGATGGAGGACTGACTATGGAATCGAAGTCGAACTTTGGAAGGGGGCCGCCCAGGGCTCATATCCAGAGGCATCATGTGTCGTCTGGAAGACAAGACCGCACACCTGCTCCGCGTTCAGAACTGTGTAAAGCAAAGGCAGGCCGTTTCCTCATTTAAGGTTTGCGATGGCGGAAGCCCCCCCTCCGAAAACATGGCGGAAGTTGAGGCCAGTGTTCGCAAACCCAGCAGAATGGAACGTGCGCACATCACAGTGTACGGCGGCACCTGTGCACGTGGGGTCATCTGCACAAGGTCCGACGCCCCAATTGCGCACAGATGTGCACGCTTGGTGCATCAGATCGTGCGCATGTGCACGCGACCTGTTCCCCAGAGCGTGGCGCGTCCCTGAGTGCTGTGGTCCCCAAAGTGACGGTTGGCACGGGTTCCATTTTTTTTGCCACAATTTCCACCACAATTATGGCTCTGCATTTCGCCCTCCTGTATTTGCACAGATCCCCTCCCCCCTGCCGTATGACCCTTTCGGTCCGTAACCATTGGGGCAGCCTCCCTACCACGCATTGCCATGTGGGATCAAAAACCATTTTGGCCCCGATTGATGAATGCACGTTGGTACCTCTGGACGTTCGAAGGTGCCGAAAATTTTGAAAAGGTCGCGATTTTTTGCCCTTTTCGGGAAAAGTGGGTTGGGTCCCCGGGACCCCCCCCCCCGGAGGCGCCCCCCCCAGGGGGTGGGTGGGTGAGTGGGGGGGACCCCCTGTTTTAAAAAAAAACCCGGCGCCTACCCAGCCACAAAACTGCACAAGGTGTGTGGGAAGGGAACACATTCAGGGAAAGGCAGCAATGTGTGTCTCTGGAGCGGCCGGCCAACGACCTCCCCTCCCCTGCGTCGAGGGGCCGAGCGGCCGCCTGCGGAGAAGCGTCACGTCGCTGCTCAAGCGCCTGCGGCCCGGTCGACCCCAGGCAGGCGGCGGCGAGACGGCTTTCACTCTCAGATTCTCAGATATCTATTAACTGTTTTTCTCGGACCCTTCCATCCGCACACACGGTTATGCGTTTGCTCTGTGTTCCTTCTCTCGTTTTCGGCATCTTGGGGGTGGATTAAACAGTTTGGACTGCGAGTGGAAGAGGAGTCCCCAGCCCAACCCGGTATTTCCGCTGCAAAGTACCTTTTCAGCCTTTGCAGCCTTTCCGGCCGGGCGTCCTCCGCCACCCGCGCGTGCAGCCCCTCGCCGTTCGATTCCCGCAGTCCGAAATCGTGACATCAGGAAATTCCCCCGAGATCCAGCACAGCTACCCGACGATCCAAACCGGGGCTTCACACGGGACTGCGGGGCACAAATCGCGCCCTCCCAAACCCGGGGCGGCGAAAGCCGCCGGGCCCCCCCGCGCCCCCGCCCGGCCCCCCGGCGGGGCCCCCCTCCTCACCTCCTCCCCCGGCCCCCGCGGCAGCCCCGCCCGGCCCTCTCCCGCCGCCACGCGGCGGCGCGGGCCGCAGCGACCTTCTGGGCGTCGCCGTGTGGCCCGCCTCCCCCTTCCCCCGCCCTCCTGGTCGACTGCTGGGGGGGGGGGTCTTTGTTCCGGCCACGTTTCTCCGACGGTCTTCAGCTTCGTTTGTCAGCTCAGGGATTCCTCTGGTGTGTGCCACGAATAATCGCGAGGCATCATGATTCTCCACAAAATGCTTTTCAACTCCCATCCGCACGTTGTGGAGCCTAATGATGACCTGTAGCCCGTTCAGCATATTCGGAGCTGTAATTTGCACTTTTCTTTAGAATTATAATCTTCGGATTCTGATTCTGAAAAGTCACAATCCCCAACTGCTGCGACAAAAGCATTCATGTGGTGTTTTGTGCACATGTTCATTCACATCAGAAAACTGGACCTTGAACCTTCTTCAATTTATTTTGGATTCTTGCACCACACGCCCCCCATTTTGGCCGACCCTGGAAATGTTCACCAATTTGAGAAATATGACGACCCATGGCAGAAGTTCACAGGAAAAATGCTTGAAGCTGAGCGAGGCATGATGTCAAAATGGCCCATGAAATGTCAATGAGATCCGAGGGAACAAACAAATGCAAAGGGTTTCATCCCCCTTGGCACTGGAAGCCTGAAAATTTCTATGAAGGAGGAGTCTCCTCCCCGGCCGCTGTATCTTTGCATTTGATTTTCGGCCCCTCCAGTGGCCCTCGGCCTTGCATTTTGGTTTGGACCAAGGCCCAATGGGGAGGTGTGCCGTTTGCATGGATTTGGACACGTCAGCACTCGCATTGGTATGTGCGGCGATGATGTGCGGGCCGCACCCGCCAACAACGAGGCGCTGCGCAACTGCCACGGGGCGTGGCGGATGCAGCTCAGCGGACTGCAGGAGCTGAATGGCCGCGGCCAGGCAACCTCCAGAAACGTTGGCGGTGGGGCGGGGTCCACACAGGCCTTTGCTTGAGGGTTCGCAGTACCCCGGAGAGGGGGGGGGGCTGGACTACAGCTCGTCCAGATTTGGCCAGTGGAAATTCTAATGGCCACCCCGGGCGGAGGGGGGGGGTCCGCTAGCAGGCTAGCTCGTTGAAAAGAATTTTCCAGTGACCAGCGGGAAGCGCAACAAAAGATTCTTTGGACCCCCCCAATGGCCAAAAATGCCCATTTTCGGCCATTTTGGTGGTTATTTTTAAAATGAAACCAACCAGAAACCCCATTAAAAAGCCCATGTCCCTCGGCGCGCAGCGCCGAAGGAAAAATTTTTTCCTAGGCAGGGACCCCCCTGAAACCCCC